>JANIJG010017516.1:12415-26876 GCA_024611175.1 Megaceryle torquata | reverse complement strand
ATTTATTTATTGGCCATTTTTAATAAATTTTATTTAAAATTAATCTCTAATTGTAATCTGTGGCACTCTGTTTACATATTCCAGCTTTTTTGTAATGATGCACATCGCAAAATCAACCCATTCATGAACATATATCTAGTATACCTTCTTCCTTATCTCTTGATATACTTACTAAATATTATTCCATGTATTTTTCTCCGTGTATGAATGCACATATATTTCATGTGTGAAACTAACCTTATGAAAATGGTAATTTCTTCAGTAATAAGTCAATAAACTGAAAAGTGGGATATTTTCTGACACATACTCCTTTTGCAAAAGAAGTTTCTTCATGAGACTTCTCTTTAAAGAGACAACTGTATGCAGTTGTCATACATATTACCTATGTAAACCTTCTGTAGAGAAAATCACTAAAATAAAATTATTATTTTTGAAGATAAATTATTAAAAACTTTGCCTCTACTGACATTTAAGTGGCTAAGAATAACTTCTAATCACCAGAAGGTGTTAAAATAAATAGTAGGTTTAGTCTGACTTAACATCTTCGAATTGCTCTTTTATGGTATATACCTTTCCTGTGTTAATGCACTTGTCACTACCTGCTGTTTGTTTATGTCTTTGCACTGGTTGGCAAAGTCTACAGGTCTGTTACAGGTCAGATGGTGGGGGTGAGTGAGCTGGCTTTATTCTGTGTGTCAGCCAACAGTTTGTTTCTTTATGGATTCAAGATCCTTAAAACCTAAATGTCTATGTGTACTCTAAGCAGAAATGCAAACTTTGTATATGCTTCTCTTAAGGTAGAGGGAAAAATAAAACACAATGTATGAGTGGATTTAATACCTACAAAACTAACTTTTGTTAATCCTAGATAATTTTGTTGTTTCCTGTATACAGAAGCAGATAGCAAATTCAGTTCCATGTCAATAATGAACGTTTCCATTTTCCTCTCCTTTCATCCTACTCAAAATAATGATATATAACCAGATATTTGATTGAAAGACACCCTGTAATTAGGATGGATAAATATCAAGTCACATTTTTGACAGTTATTATCTATATATATTATCTGTTATTAGTATGTGTGTCAACTGAGAATTTACACTTTCCTTCATGTTATTTTTCTTTCTCTCAATGTTGGCAATGTTTTCACTATTATTTGTCATTCCCATTTTCTTTCTTGTTTTGTTTCCTCTTTTTTTTTTTCATTTGCTTTTGGATTTGCTGTTGAAAATTGATAAATTTTTCTTCATCTGGATCACTGTCTTTCCTTCCCCTTTGTCAGTTTTCTCTGTGCTTTATTCCATATTTCTTTTTCTTAAACTTCTGCAGTGTGGATAACAAGGAAGTAGGATCTGTTACTCCTCCCTGAGCAAAGACTAAAACCTCAGTTGGGTACAATTGGAAAATCTGCTTTGTGCTGCATGGACAGGAAAGTGTACTGCATTCAGAATGGGAGAGGGCCTGAGGGCACACTACACAAAACCAATTGCCTACTGCTGATTTCTGCTAAAGATGCAGGAATTAGAAGGGAAGGCAGTATTTGAGGAGGAATGTTGGGTGACTGGTAGTGAGCTGACCAGAGTGCCAGAGAGCAGCTGGAGTGGGGCTGCCCCAAGGGGAAGAATGTGTCAGGACCCGTGGGCACTGCATAGCTGACAATGCAACACTCATGCTGATGGGGCATCCTCCTAAAGCACCACACAGAGTCTGGGCTGGGGATAGGGACAGGACCCTGCTACTGCCCAGTTATCATCAGGCCAAGCAGAGCGAGGAGTCAAGTTCAACCTGGGGATCCATTCAGGGCAAAATCCAGGCTGGGCATGGGGCTGGACATGGGACTTCCTACAGAACAACTCATGCAGGGACTGATGGCTGTGGTGGTGCCTGCGAGGACATGACACATAGAGCTGTTACTAATTCATCCTTCAGAAATTATGCTTAAATTGCAAGCCCTTTGGAGGCATCATCTGAGCCTATTATCTACCAGTGAAAGTACCACTATAAATAATATGTATCTGCTATTTTTCTGGCCTGTGTTGTTCAGGTGTTTCAAAAATTTTGCTGTACAAGTGCAAAAAATGTAGTCATTGAAGAATTCCAGAATGAAATTTATTTCTTTCAAATGCCTTTCCTTGTCTAAAAGAATCAGCATAGTTGTATCCTGTGTTTATTTTTGTGGTTTGTGTTTAGGTTTTTTTTTCATAATTTGAAATTACTGTCATTAACTACTTACATTGTTTTTTCCTTCTCTTGCTAACTGATTTTATATCTTCATGAGTCGGAGTCCTGACTGAAAATTGTAGTTCACTTAATATAAATTTTATATATAAATGTGTGTTCATTGTATCAAGTGTAAAGTATCAGTATCAGTTTCCTCTAACAAGGAGGTTTTTTGCTGTGGAATTGTTATCTGTGATTTTGAGTTGAATAATGGATAAAAAGGGACTCCACCATTTCTTTGGGCAGGGAGGATGAAAGTATTAACAAGTGCTGTGTGTTTATTTATACTACTTGTAATGGTTAGCATATATATACAAATTACTTGTATTTCATTAAAAATTAACATAATTATTTTATGAATTGCCTTCTGTAAAAAGTAAAAATAGGACCATGCAAGAAGGTAACATTACACAGTTGTAACACTATGTAGGTCAAAATCTAACTTTTGAAAGATTGTATCACATTTTGGTTTTCTTTTCAGTTTCCATTTTTACTTTTTGTCAGACATAGAAGAAAACAAATATGAAAGCAAATAACTTTGCCTCTAATTTTGACTAGCTTACACTTGATTTGAGCTAATGTATTGCTGTTACATTAATGGGAATTTCTGATTTATATGGAGGCAAATTAGGCTGTCAAACAGAAGAATAGGCATACTATGAAAAATACTGTATAGAAGCCATATAACAAAGAGAGATTATTCAATGCAGCAAAACATTTCATGAGTGTTTCGTGTGGGAGTTCAAATATGCTCAAAAAAAAGAGAGATGTTTATTTAGGGCAGAAAATACTCTGGACTAGCTCTTAAATGCGATACCCTTCCCGAAAGCAGCAATGTTTGGGCTGTGGTTTGGTTTGGAAGCATATAGAGAAGCAGAAATATTTGGTTTGTGGTATAACCTCTGACAAGCTTGTGGCTTCAATTTTCAGCTGTCTTACTTTATGTATCTTTGGCAACACATAGATACCCACAGTGCCTGAAGTTCATGAAAGAAACATTTGTAGGCCTTGGTGTGGAAGTAGTGTATTTTTTTTTTTCTGGATTTATGCCAATATGACTGTGTCTGCTAATTTGAATTGCTTGTTTCCTCTTGGCCACAGGCTGACTGAGTGGGTTGGACTTCATTGGAAGGAGCCATTTCACTGAGGAAGTGGAATAACTGAGGATCTCTCCCCACGCTAGTTGCTGGGAAGTGCTGTGCATTGCCAGGATTAAGCCAACGCTGAAGTCTGGGATGGGCCTTAGAGGCAAACACTCCGTTGTTTCTTCTGTCGTTGGGATTTGTCTATGGCCAGTCAGCTGAGGCACCTACCACACATCAGTTTTTGTGGTTTTGCTGCCTGAATAAGGTTACGTTTTCCCTCACTTCATCTCCTTTGAACTACTTTTTTCTTTTATTAGTTTTCATTTTCCTTGACTGTTTACTTCTGGCTGTGGAAAAAGAGCCCTGCTGATGTTGATTTAAATAATGTCAAAACCAATGGGACTCCTATGGCTGCCTTTGATCTTCACCCCAGTGTGTGTCATGTTGAATTCTAGCTTCCTCCTGTGGATAACTGCACTGGCTATAAGATTTACTCTCATTGATGGCCAAGCACAATACCCAGTTGTTACCACAAATTATGGCAAGATACGTGGTTTAAGAACACCTTTGCCTAATGAGATCCTTGGTCCAGTGGAACAGTACCTGGGTGTTCCTTATGCCTCCCCTCCAACCGGAGAAAGGAGATTTCAGCCCCCGGAACCACCGTCATCTTGGACAGGTGTCCGTAATGCCACACAGTTTGCTGCTGTCTGCCCGCAGTACCTGGATGAGAGGTCACTGCTCAACGACATGCTGCCAGTCTGGTTTACAGCCAATCTGGATACTGTGGTGACATATGTTCAAGATCAAAATGAAGACTGTTTGTATTTGAATATCTATGTGCCCACAGAGGATGGTAAGTACTCTTAAGGACCACACTGCAGTGCACTTACCAGTTCTGTACATGGATAGCAGCCAGGTCTTTAAAGCACCTTGCTCAGTTTCCTCCATATTTTATCTATGGAAATGGAACATGCCTCTGAATATGCATTTATAAGTATTGCTTTGTAGATTGAACATGCTTGCATGAATTCTCTCTCATGTTACAGTGTAACATCAAACCATGATTTCATTTGAAGGCAGCAGCCAGGTTGTGTGAGCCAGCCTTTAGTTTACATCTGAACTAAAATGAGCATCATTCACAGGAGAGGAAAAGGGAATAAACATTAACCAGAAGTAGCATGTTTATTTTCCCATGCATGAATTATACAAATACTGTCACATAATAATTTTTAAAGGATCATTTCTGTATTCTTTTTTCTTTAATTTTATTATAAAGCCTCTGGGGCTACTCTTAACTCTTCTTGATTTTAATGGATAATTGAAAAAATTTATAGTAGTTCAGTCTGCAGGTTTTTTTCTAGGATTTTTACTTATGAAAGTCTTTAGTCCAACTTATTTTTCTTCATTCACTGCATTTAAAATGAAGTAAACATGATTTTAATATGCAGGGCTGAGCAGGTTAAACTTTCATTCTTTTTCTGCAATCCTTTGTCAAGAGGGCTACTATACACTACCTCCTATAGACAAAAAGGATGAACACAATTGGTAATACCCAAGTGGTATTGCTTCCACAACACAATTGGTAACACACAATTGGTATTGCTTCCTATAGGCAAGAAGACCTGTTTTCATCAGGCTCCAAATGAGTTAAGTTTATTCTATATCAGAAGGTAATAAAAAATTCTACTGGCAATTATACTTAATATTCTGCTAAAAGCCAGTTCTTTCAGCCACTTACAATGTAGTTACCAGTGCATAACATGACAGATTTCTTCCAGATATGCAAATCCCTTCAATTTAGCTGGGGGTTTGATTTGCATAACCATAGCATTGTTATTTCTCAGTGACCATTCTCTAAATATGCAAATTTTGTACTTTGATTATTGTAATCCTTCTGCCTTGATTAGGTTCTTTACTCAGAATTTCCAAGCTGTTTGCCAGCAATAAACATACTACCTTCTTTCTCCTGTTCTCATCAGCTGAAGCAAAAACTTGAAAGCTAAAAATAAAGGGGTAAGGTTTGCGAATACTGGGAGCTCTGCAAACATAAATACTACCAAGTTGCTTCAAGAAAAGTGCTCTGAAAGAAAAGCTATGTGTATGGGGGCTCTGCCCCAACACGTGTGTGTGTATAGATAGAGCAGATATTTCCACTTGGTTCTTTCCCTCTTCAAGTCTCATTGCACTGCATCTCACTCCTTGGATAGTTAAAGATGTAATTCTCTCCAGATTTGTTTATGTTCTGGATTTTATCCTGCTGCATTTAATTAGCCACTAGGGTAAGCTTGCCCTAATAAAGCATTTCAGGTTAAGATTTTCTTTGTTCTCACCGAAGGAATATCCACTCTGCTAACTCAGTCTAATTTTAAAGCCCAGTGTTAATAAATTCATATATTCCTCCTATCTAGTAATAAGAAGTTTCATCCATTAATTAAGGAAGATGGGAAATTAGACATGAAAAGATATATATAAATGTCTTGGAACAGACTATTTGATAGTAAATGGATAATAATAAAATACTGTGTGCTGAATGACTAACAACCTATAAAATTCCTTGTCTTGTGTGTAATAGCTAATGACATTTGCTGTTAGGTTAAAAATAGGAAGAACTGTTGAATTTATTTTTACCTGTTGTAGACATTTTTTGTCCACTTAATTCCACAAAAAGTGTGGTTTACTGTTCCTCCTCATTTTAGATTTATTTTTCTTACACTAAATAACATGTACATAGAAGGTATTTTCTGTTATATATCCTCTTTAAAATATAAACCAATGCATGAAAAGAGCACATAGATGAAAAATGAGAGGGAAGGTTTGGTACCAGTGATGAGCTGAAGGCAAGATTATTCCCGTACATTAAAAGAAGCATTTTTAGCAGGTTCAAATGGGGAAGGAGAAACTTAAAAATTAACAAATGGAGCACACAAAGTTTTAATTGCATACTGTGTATCTTATCACTTGTAAAATATAACTCAGTGTGGCTTTTTTGTGAGGAAAACATACAACCTTCTGCTCATAAAGAGATTAAAGAGTGCTGACCTACAAATCACATCTCCTAAATTATTGTCTCCAAATCATGCTAAACATAAATAGCCTTAAATTGTGGTCCATACGATCTGATTAAACACATTATGCTTCATTATATGAGCTTAGCTGGAAAACATAAACTATGTTGTTATGGAGACAGACCATGAAATTAGTCTTTGAAGCAAGATGTCAAAGTGAGTGACTTTGAGTTAAATTCACATTTTCAGTTATTTCTTAAGTACAGATATATTTAACAGAGATTCGAAACTCTTTTCTGTCTGGAATAAAAGGTAGGTGGAGTTACACATATCTAATTAGTGTTCTGACTATGAAACTTAATCTGAATGATGTATTAAAAAACAAAACAAAACACAACAAAACAAAAAACAAACAAACAAACAAACAAAACAAACCAAAACAAAACTAGACAACTTTGGTGGGAAGAATTGATGAACAAATCAAATTAATTAACTGTGGTCATATACAGTGATTGCTTCAAAGCAATTTTAGTGAATAACCAAAATGCAGCTCAGGTTTGGTGTGGGTTTTGTTTTGTTGTTGGTTTGGGGTTTTTTCAGGTGGGGGGGGGGGGGGGTTTCATGTTTGTGTTTTTTGTTGTTGATGTTTGTTTGGGGTTTTTTTCACTGTGTAGCACAAACTGTTTCTTATCAGTTCTGTGGTTTGGTCAAAGGGAATCAAATTTTGATCATGTACTTTGAATAAAAACTTGAAGAATAAATGGATACATGCATTCATCTGATTTCAGAATTGCCAATATAAATCAATGGAAATAAGAGTAGAATACAGTCCCTTTAACAGGATCGATAAGATTAGTTATTTGTAATGAAACAGTTTGAAATGTGGCTGTTTTCTCTGAAGAACTACACTGAAATTAAATGACATAAAACTATAGTTCCTTAAAATATCTGGAGCATCTAATTAAATAAATTAAAATAGCTTGTTACACAGTTTATATCTGTATTAATCATAGCCTTTCTTTTGACCAATAAGTTTCTGGATTTCAAATGTCAAATAGTGGCAGAATCCTGTCAGAATTTTCTGCGTTAAAATGTTTTTACAGAGAAAAAAAAGTATGTTTGTTTTTAGGAGCTTTTAGTCCATTTTAGGTGAGAATATTATTTATGATAGAAATCAAAATACATACCTAACAGAATATTTCTTCAATTCTGTCCATGTGGAGTTTTATTCTTTTGCTGTTGTTCACTGGACAAATGGTTTGTACTGATACTTTCCTTAGAGTAACATATTTCAGATAATCTGGAGTAACTGCAGAATATCAATGTTTGTTTTCCTTTGCTGTTGGAAGGGAAAGAATTGAACCACTATAATAATCCTTTCACATTTTGGTTTTTTTGTTCATAATAAGTATAAATAATAATGTGGTTATTTTAAGTATACACAATACAAGAAATAAAGATAAAATGTAGTAAACTACTTTTATTTAATATGTCAAACATATAATCATAAGAAATAACTCAGAACTTAAACAAATACAAAATTTATAGTAAAATTATAATTTTTCTAAATAACTTTCTAAACATTTGGCTTGATTTTCAGAATCATTTGCATGGGTATATATTTCCTTGTCTGCTCTTCTAGTTATTATAAACTGTAATTTTCCACAAGAATACTTGAATGTCAGTTTTGAGGAGGTCATCTAGGGAAATGATATTGAGGACAGTCTGTTTATTATAACTTTGGTCTGAATATGGGTTTATCTACAGTGGAAATACTGGATTGAAGAGGACACAGAATGTTAATCGGCTGTGCTTAATCCCTGGCCTTTATCATTTGAATCTGTGGAGACTGAAGAAGGTTGCTAACTGCTATCATAACTGAAAAAACAAAACAAAACAAACAAAACCAACACCAAAATAACAAACAAACCAACCAACAAACCCAGAAAGACCTCTTAATTTGGTATCTTTCATGATAAACTTCAATACTCTATTAATAGCAAGCAAGGAAAGATTAAAAAAAAAAAAAAAAAAAAAGGCAAAATTGTGATATCTGTTTTTGATTCTTTAGAACCTGCTCTGTTCAGATCAAAACAGAAAATAAATAAGATTAGTTTTTGTTGTCTTTGCATGACCAATAGTAAGTGTATATACTTAGTTTGTTATATGGAAAGAGGGTACATTTTAGAGAAGCAGGTAACTACTCAATCACTATATATCTGTTAGGGGTTAACTAATAAAATGTCTAGCATCTTCAGAGGTTTGCTCACTAAAAATGCTCTGTGAGCTCTTGTCTCATTTACATCCCAATAAATACATCTGAAGTGACAACAAAACGTGTTAGGCCATCATATATATTAAGACTCAATGGGTAGGTCATAATTTTTTCACTAGAATAGGGAAACTGAGAATATTGTCCCAGACTAGTGCTATATTTAACTGGGGGACCACACAATTAGAAAAAAGGTCTTGGGAAAAAGAGATCAGCAGTGTTTTTTCTGTGGGCTGTGATGTGAAAGAAAGGTGCCTTCATCTTTAGAATCTGTGCCTATTTGACGAAGAAAAAAAGAAATTAAAAACTTGAAGAAAGTTGATACAGATGATGTGTCTCGTGATTTCTATAGCTTGCATACTGTACCACTTTCTCATGTTAGTCAAATTCTGTTTAGTATATAACAGCTTGCAGACATCTTCTTGACATTGCTGTTGAATTATAGTGTCTGTTTAACTTGGAAAAAAATCTTTTATCCATATAATACTGATAAAATTAACTGATTAAAAAAAAAAAAAAATTCCCATTCTTTGGAGGAAGGAGAAAAAGATATTAGAAAAATTAGTCTCATCTTTACAATGATTTGATGGCATGGAATAAAAATTAAAAAAAAAAAAAAAAAGTAAGCTATTCAGTGGCTTCTTTAATATAAGAAATAAGGTTCCATACATAAAAATGGTGACATAGTGTATAAGAAAGACAGGTACAATACTGTACCACATTATTTTTGTTTGATTAATAGCAAGTGGTAATAGTAACAGTAACTTTCATTTTCCAAATAAACCTACATTTCTATAGGGTAGATTCTCCTAAACTGTATGTAGTTTCAAGTAGATGCATATATTTGTCCAGTAATCTCAAAATTGCAATTGTTCCATTATTTCACTACTTTTGCAAATTTAAGTAGCTACTTAAGAAATAAAATCCAGGATTTAAGTATACAGCTTCAAGAATCCAATATCTCTTGTTTATATATTTGTAGTTTCGATTTGTCTTAAAAATCTTTATTATGTGTTTTTTGAAGTCAATTGTAGTTTGTGTAATTGGTATAGGAACATAGCATTTTACTTCTGATTTCTGAAAAATTTTAAAAGCAAATTAAATAAATTCTATTATATTTTTTCTACATATTTAAAATATGTTTTAAAACATTTACAAGTGGGGATTTTTTTAATAGATTATAATGTTTGAAGAGTTTCATATTACAAATAATGATTTTCTGAGACAAAACAGAATATGACAAGACCATGTTTTCAGTTTCAAGATTGTTAATTTTTGTCAGTTACTACTTTATTTTTAACCTTTACCCTTTCAGTCAATTCCTTCTGTTCTCTGGAAAAATACAAATTCACTATTAAAATTCTTTTGTTACTTAAATGCATTTCAGCTTATACTTTATAAAATTTTACACAATAAGATATATCCTGTTGTCAAATACTTTTATCACTTTCCAAACCGAGAGATATTAGTAGTTGATAACAATTACAATACAAAATGATAACGTTGGAATTATTTCATATAATCCCAGTTAAATTAAAGTTTTTAGCATTGGAGACAAAATCGCTTTCCAGTGTGAAAGATAAACTTCCTATTGTGTCAGAGTGCCTCAAGCCAATTCTTTCACAGTTAGGGTCCATTATATCCTCTCCTACTAATCCAGAAGTGTTGCAGCATCTGTGAGAAAGAATGCAGCATATGTCTGACTATCCTTTGCCTACCAGGATAAAGCTGTGGGTAATCCACGCCCTTATTTTACATTCTTGCTTTTAACAGTCACTAATACCTTCTGACACCAAGGAACAGGATTCTAATCTAGATGAAATAAAATTCTTAAATCCTTATAGCTAAATTCAGCTTTAGTTGCTGATTTTAAAATGCTGTCCTTCCCTCCAAGAGTTGCCCATTCCACAGGCACTTTACAGGACTGCACCCAAATGGCCATTTTGGGAATTGATATGCAGTGGAGCCTAAAGAGAAGACTCAGCATTCAATATGACATTACCTAATATGAACAGGATTTTTGGCAGTTTCCTAAAGTCTCATCATTGTCTCATAGTGAAAAACCTGCTAGAATGGGGGGATTTTTTTAAAAAACACGATGAATGTATGTTTCTTCACAAAGACAAATTATCATTATGTTATTATGTTATCATCCTTTCAGTCAAAGAACAGTGCCCTTAGAGGTGTAGAGGCTGTGCCATTTGGCTCGGTGATGAAAAAGCAACAGTCTTCAGTAATCACTTCACTTGTCTTTTCAGGATATTTTGGAGTTTGGTGTGTTTTGGATTTTGGGTTGTTTCTTTCTTTATATACATATATTTAAAGTACTTTTCCTCTGCACTCCTGCAAAACATCTTTGTATGCTGCTGCTTTTCACTATGTGTCTTCATGCTTTCTGACAATACACAAATCAACATGACACCTAAATAACACTGAGCCGGTGCCTTTCTCCTAGGGTGGTGCAGTGGGTCCTCAACAGACTTCTTAGTGAATAGTGTGGAATATGCCTGGATCTTAGCAGTGTCATGGCTATACTGTCTGTATTAGCTTTGATTTCCTATTAAGGCTTTGTGATCTTCCTTCAGGTTTTTTGGTTTGGTTTGGTTTGGATTTTTTGCATAGGTCATGAAGTTATGAAGGTTATAAAGTCTCTTTTAATTCAAATTTGGTTCAGTTTCCCTTACTGAGCACTTTAATTACAGCTTCAGACAAGACTGACACTTGCTGAGTAGCTCAACTAATTCACAGGACTCATTAATCAGTCCACATCTGTGGAATTACTTAAAGGAATTGTCCCTACATCAATGTGGTAGACATAGGCAGTGTGAGAACCAGGCAAATCTGCAATTCCGTTCTAGAACTGTTTAGGTATTTACAAAGTACATTAACACAGTTTTGAAATAGTGCTTATTATTTGCCCCTCAGAATTCCTGAAAAAAAACCCAACAAAACCTGTTATGAGGACAGAATAGCTTTTTGCATGGTACTTTGATTTGTCATCCCTTTTAAAGTGAAAGAATATCTGCAGTATTCAATTCTTTACATCAGTGCTTCTTGCTTATCGTTACAGATAAAGTTCTCAGAATGGCATATAATCAATTACATATGCTCATTTTGTGATAGTTTTAGTTGAACTTATTAGTTATCCAAATAAAAAGACAAAAAACCCCAAAAACAACAACAAAAAAACAAAACCCACACAAAACAAACAAACAAACAAAACCAAAACACATATTTCATTTGTATTTCTGATGTTATCATTATCTGAGGGAATGAGGATGGATGAATTTATATTCTTAGAGTTTATGGCTTGTTTAATCTGGACGTTGCTCCTGCTGCCCAAAGAGACAAACAGTAAGGAATAATCATTATAAAACCGTGAAAATGAACTAATGCTTACAGCTATCTGGTGCTAATGTGTTAAAAATCCATTATAGAAATGTTATAATAAAAGGAAAATTTGTCTTTTACAGTTTTTGCTTTAGGCAAACTTATAGTGAAGAATAAATTTAGTTGCAATGCTAAGCCAAATTCCTACGCTATATATAGGGAGTTTTAGTCACAAATAGAATTTCTGGTGCCTCATTCCAAAATGCTTATTATTTCTGGGTTGGTGTTAAATGGATTTTTAATTGACAGGGTGTGACATATTTGATCTAACAGAGAGAAATTACTTTGTGCTGACTCAAATGACTATCCAATTAATTACTGGTAATGTTTACAAGCCATCGTACTGGAAATCATGGAGACATTGTCTGGTTTATTAAATATGCAGTAAGGCAAATGAAAACCCAATCCAAATAGATACATTTCATCCTTTTACAAATAAATTAGAATCAAATTATCTTTTATGTGGTATTTTTAGTGTGGCTAGGAAATGTCATATAAAATTCCTGCGTTTGTAACACTGCCTCAATGGTTGTGCTTTCATTTCCTCTTCATGCTTTATTCAGCCAGCAGAGGGAGCAAAAGTTACCAGCAAACTATTTTTTTCTCTTGACATGATTGATGAGTACGACAAATTATACTGGTGGATAGAGTACTAAAACAGGCACTGGTTTATGCCTTTAAACAGATAGAAAGGAATTCTATCTACCTTTTCCAAGGGGAAAATGAATAACATTGTGAATGTTGGGTTAGTTTTGTTGATTGAAGAATTTATATATGGAATAAAAAATATCCAAGCAAAACATGCATTCATACTAACAAACTTACATGAAATTAATTTATTGTTATGAAATAATAAAAGTTTAGATGAGAAGCTTACTGGAAATGCACCAGTTTCTTATTGAAGAGCAATAATAATACTTGCTTTGAAATTCTACAAGGTGTTCAATGGCCGAATTGATTCCAAAACCAGAGAATTTGATCTGCTCAGTTATGGAGAGCTAGTTTAAATATTCCTACGTAAAAAGGAATAATTTTGTCCTTCTAAATTATAACCTCAATTTATACAGAGTCAGATTTTTTTTTTCAATGAATGACATTGACTCTCCAATTTCTGTGGTATTCAGCCAAATCATGCAAAAGGCCAAATGCATTTTGCATCCTCTTATTTAACTCAGACAAAAGTGGTAAGCATGCAGAAGTTTCATCCTCACTGACAGTACAGAGTGTTTAAAGTTTTTACTATCATCACATTGGAATTAACAGTATAACTAAACTATATTAAGTAATCCATAATGCCAAACTGCACAAATTTTGGAGGGCTTCCCCTCCAAGATACCTTGCTTCCTTGATTCGACTTGTACATTTATGGTGTCACTGATTTGAGATACTTTTATCATCACTGGACAAAAGATCTTGCGCTGCCTTCAGGGAAGAGGTGCAATAAGCAGAGCTGCAATTGACTTCTAGTGTGTGTCCTTGGGAGTTCCATCAAATCAGATGTGTATTGTGATAATGTGTAAAACCATCTATATGGAATAATTGCTATGCTTTATCACTAACAATTACCTCAAAGCATATTTAAGTCAAAGAAAATGACACAAACATTGTACAAAAGAGAGCAGCTTGGTCTGACAGTCTCTCAGTGGGAATATTTTAATAAAAGAGATTAAAGAAAGGATGGAATAGAAATAAATGCAGTAGCATAAAGTTTAGAAATGGCTAAAGTTTCTAAAAATAATGCTGGATGGTTTATTCCTTATTTTCATTATCAAAGGATTATCTATAATGCCTTCAGTTTTACTCCCAGAACTAAACCATAAGAGATGGATTGAATAGGTAAATTTTTGTCCTGAACTGCAGCCTTTTTCACATAAAATGCTGAGTGCTGTTCAAACCATATTTCTTTTCTCCTTATTTACTCTCACTATGCCTTGCAATCACTTGTTACTGACATTTGCCACCATCTCTTTGCTCATAAGTGAATACCATTGCTCACTTTAAAATGAATGCCATAAAGTAGATGATGCCTTGGCTTCCATCTCCACAAAAGTTGTTACCCGGATATTTTTCATGATCTTTTGTGTTTGTTTTTTTTTAACTAAAGTTACACACAAGGAGCAGCTAAAGGTGAGGAAACATCATCTATTGCTTGTAAATAATCTGTGGAAAGGAGACAAATAGGTGGACAGAAAATTAGCTATTCAGTGAGTACGAAAGGATCTGGTGAAGAGAGACAGCCTGTTTCACATCTTAGTCCTTCTCTGCTGGACTCCTTCATTGGGCCACATTTAGCTGCATTTTATAGGGTAGTACACGAGGATCCTATTGTACTTTCATGTACATTAGTGTTTGTTTGTTTTAGCTGAATTGTTGTTTTCATTTTTAACTGAATAGCTCTTGTGTTTTGATTGTTATCAAGAAATGCTCATCCCACACCCCACTGTATAAATATGCCCAGCAAGTATTTGGGATATTGCAAGACTTGG
>JANIJG010017516.1:0-12315 GCA_024611175.1 Megaceryle torquata | reverse complement strand
TTGTCACAAAAAATTCCTCCCCCACCCCCCTGACAAAAACTCCGCCCGCAAAGTTGTGGGGTTTCGCCAAGGGTGGGGGGGGGGGGGGGGGGGGGGCGACAGACACTAGGGGGTTGCTGGGAGGTTCTTTAATGTTCAATTCTTTAAGTACATATAGTGGCCTGTAAAAATAGCTGAGCATCTGGGAAGCAAGAGAAGGATCTCCATCATGTAACACCTGTCTTGCTTTAGTTCAACCAGTTATTTTCAGCTTTTAGTACCTTTGAAAATGTGGCCTATAATACTTAATATACCTTTCTATCATTCTTAAATAAATTTAGTAAGTCATGATAAATTTAGAAGACACCAGCATTATCAGGTTTTAAAATAATTATGAAATTAATATTTTTTGCCATTTTTGAGTGCTGCTTCCAGGTATGTTATTTCTTAACATTGTATCAAACTTCTAAATGTGTGCTGTTTTACCATGTTTGTTTTGCATATCTAATAGAGTAAATCAGAATGTCTTAGTGTTGGGATTATTAACAGACTTCTTTAAAAATCCAAAGAAATAGCTCTGGTATATGCTTGTCTACATTATTTATTTTCCTCTTGTGATCTTTTTCCTGCTTTGCCTCAACAGAAGCAATAAGATAGTCACCATTCATTCCTAAAACCAGAGGATAAAAGTTATTTCTGCATTATGAGTGGAACCAGTCTAAAGTGAATTTTTCTTTATGAGGTGTTTAGTGAATGTGTTATTGTACCAGAAGTGATATTTTTTTTCCAGTTTCATGATTTTGTATTTCTTTTCTAAGCATTAGTTGCAACCTTAAACACCTACTAATTTACCTTCCACTCTCTCAGTTTCTTGTACAGATTTATTACAGGTTTTTTGTTTAATACAGAGATGTGAAAGAAAATTGACTAATTTTTTGTTATTGTTGGTTTGGTTTGGGGGTTTTTATCTACCAAAAGAAATTGTATTAAGTACATTGGGACTGAGGTGCTCTGGGGGCATTTCTAATAGAGAAAGTCATGAGATAGACTTAGCTTCTGCCTTTGTGCCTCGGTTGTCCATTTAGATAATGAGGTTCATACTGATTTTCTCTGATTAAGGTTATAAACAATACTTAAAACCTAAAACTACATTCTTAGGTTTATGTGTGTGCATAGTTTTTTCTAGGCTTTATCTTGTTCCCCTTTGTGACCCATTTACTGTCAGCACTTTGCATATCATTGCATTGTATTGTAACCTCTAAGAAAAACTCTGGAAGGTATATCTAAAAGATAATTTGACTTTACTGATAAAGGAATGAAGCCTTGCTATCAAAGTTTACATTTAAGTCTTTACTTTCATTCTTCACAAAGCAGAGTCAGAAATTAGATAGCAGATACAATTTTCCAAGAAATAAAAGATATACAGCAAATAAGACTTATTCCTAAGGCATTCAAATACTGAAAGACTTTGTGATTGGGTAGGGCATATAAGCTGCCAGTGTAATGTATTTAAACTCAGAAAGGATCCAATAAATAACTGATGAATGAAAAAGAGCTATTACTGACACTTACTGTGATGCATAGTTAATAGGTTTCTCTCATAAAGCTTAAAAAAGCATTAATTCATAAATGGATTTGGGGAAAAAGTACATTGTTTGCAGAAGCAAAGTAATGGCTTGGACTATTTCCGTGAGTTCTTTAATTTTCTTCATTATCTCTCAACTAATAAATTACTCCTGTGTATAATACGAAGTGTTTGCTCTAGAAGATCTGCCAGCTGGCTATGGCCTAGTTGGCATAACCCTTGTGGATCATTTTGAAATGAATACTTCTCATGACCTATAAATTCCCTCCTGAGACTGGACCAAATGGGATAGGTACTTGTACACTGGGTCCAGCACTTTGGGACCTCCAGATGCATTCTTTATGCATGGAAATTGTTTAGTGCCCTTTTCAATCGGCTAAGACTGTGTAGGCCAAAGACCTTAACCTGTGCTGACTATCTGCACTTTCTGGTGGCTGTTAAACAACCTTTACAGAGCAACCTACTACTTCTGTTTTCAGAGCTTAATTCTTCAAAGTCATTGTATTCTTTTTGCATGCAACAAACTTACTTTGCATAGAACTAGAAAAAATCATTTCTTGCATAACCCAAGAGGTGGTTATTACTAGAAAACATCACACCTTTCCCCTATTCCCATTTCTTTAGTACAGCATTTGGTTGTGTATTCCCTAGGTTGCTCTTGGATCATTTAGCTGTAACCTTGATTTGATTTCAAAGTCTAAATGATTCCATTGTGGACGTGTTCCCTCTCTACTGTCAGGTATATTGTTCATCTTCCCCTCAACTAGGAATGACTGAAAAGTGTTCAGACACAACTGGGCTAGTGTAAGAGATAGCTACATAAGTTGACTATGTGCAAATTCTTAGTCTATTATAAATGCCCTGACTTTTAACCTAGATGTAAAAATCATTAATGAAGGATACTTAGGCATTACATTTATGCATTACATTTTATCCTGTATTTATTGTGAGTTTAAGGTACATATACTCTGAACAGACACAATTCATCTAATGTATTATAATGGTAGTTGATTCACACCCAGAGAATTTAAGTAATTGTCAGCTCTAGTAATCAAGATGACATATGAATATATAATTGGTAATTTTACCCTAGACGTATCTGCAGGTAGTGTGAACTTTAGATGAAAGAGAATAAAATAGCATGGGCCAGCACCCTTGTATGTTCATCGGCATAAAATAAGGGCGACTGCTTCCATGCCCACATGTCATGTACATCAAGTGAATTAAGAAATACTTCTATTTTCTTATTAATAATATGAATTTAGTAATTTGGAAATCACAGATAGATTGGGTTTGTTTGGTTTGGGTTTTTTTGTTTTGTTTTGTTTTGTTTTGTTTTGGTTTGGTTTTTGTTTTTTTTTTTTGTACAAATTTTGAGACCAGCATTTATTACCACGTCTGTTTAGCAACACAGAGTGGCATACTCCTGCAGTCTTGATGTCACTCACATATAGGCTATGATAGTTCCTGAAGTTTATGAAGAAATAGTTTTAAGAGCCCTACATATCCTTTTCCAAAAATATATTGGCTTGCCTATAGCCCAGAATATATGTACACTCTTGTGAATTTTTCATGAACAATGAAAAAGCACTAACCTATTTGCCTGATAAGTGCTTTGAAAATTACTTTCATACTTGATTGGTATTTCCTGCAAAATTACCTGTATACAATAATAATTTGCAGTATACTTCAGTAGTCTACTGCGCAATGTGGTAGCATAGATAAGCTCTCAGGTAAGATTGCTAATGACAAACTCTACATTTTTTGCTGAGAAGTTACACTTTTATAGGTAAAGTTGCTAGCCCCAGAAATGCTAAAGAAAAATAGTGTTCCTTTATTCTCTGAAGATGGCTATCAGTGTCCTAGCTTGGCAGAAACTAGTTTAAGGAAGCTGGTAGACCTCTCATATCTCCCCTAAAAGGAAAACTTTTTTCAAGTGCAGCCTTTATGATTTTAGGGTGCACTTGTACGCTCTATTACATATAATATAAGCACTGTATTTGTTTTCTTAAGTTCGTCAAACAGTAGATTAATTCATAGAATCATAGAATGGTAGGGGGTGGAAGGGACCTCCAGAGATCAAGTCCAACCCCCCCCCCCCCCCCCCCCCCCCCCAATGCAGGAACACCTAGGGCAGGCCACACAGGAACAGATCTGGGCAGGTCTTTAAAGTCTCTAGAGAAGGAGACACCACAACCTCTCTGGGCAGCCTGTTCCAGTGCTCTGTCAATCTTGACCAGTCTGCTGTCAGAACACCCATTAGAGGTATATCTGATAGTAGCCAAGTCATGCAGTGTACCCAAGTGAAATACTTGGGCTTAAGAATGAAGAAAGCTCAGTACCAATCCAAAACTCTAGCAAAGTGGGGAACTGCCAATAGTTAGCAAATGTACAGGACAGTACATTTCTCTAGTTTGGACCTCACTGAACAGGACCAACTTGCTAGGTAAGTCAGTAACTTTTACAGCCAATGTGAAGCCTGGCCTGAATTCCTACCAGACAAGAAAGTACATAGGCAAGTGTGGGGGTTTTTTTGTTTCTGGTTTGTTTTTTTTTTTTTTTGGTTTGTGGTGGTTTTTTTATTTGTCTGGTTGGTTGGTTGATTTTTGTATTTGTTTTTTTGTTTGTTTGTTTCATTTGGGTTTGTGGTGATTTTTTGTTTGTTTGTTTGTTTATTCATTGGGTTAAATGTTTTCAACTCAAAAGCTGTTAAAATGAGCTTCTGCATAAACGAACTCGGTATCTAATATATGCCAAGTGTGTATATGTACATGTGTGTGTTAGTATACATATATACACGCATACGTATACATATAAATCTATTACAATTGCCAAATTTTCTTACCTGATCCATTCTTTAGCAACCTGAGATTAAATATTTTAGTTGAAGGTACAGCCTAATCTCTTTTAAAGGCTGATGAAATATTTCCATCTTGGAGAAGATCACAATTATTTTGATTCACTAAATCTGAGTAGTTCAGGGGAATCTATTTCCATTTGTATTTGAATATATTAATTTTTCAGTTCATAGTGAGCTTCTATTGTCCAGGTAATTAGAAACTTCTCATGTTCTGCTGTCTTAAGCATCTTGCATATTTTGCCTCTTGAATTTTTCATTCTCATCCCTCTCCAACTGTGATATTACCTAGAATATATTCTTTTGTTTAATTGTTCCTTCATTCCTCATATGAACTTTATTATAGAAATGTTAGTAGTTCCTGAGGTTTTAAAATTTTTTTTGTTGCATCTTTGCTATCTAGTGAACTTCTTTTTCTTCAATTCCTTAGTTTCTTTTCCAGTATTTCTGACTGGAGCTGTAGGAGTGCTGTACTTTGTTGCACACAATGTCTGCCTGCCTATCTGTTAAACATCAGTAGCCACCTATTCATCCTTTACTGTTTCTAACAATCCACATAGATTCCTGTTTAAGAAAACAAAACAAAACAAACATATCAAGGTTTTTTTCATCACCACTTCTAATTGCCTACATAACTATTGACCAATTACAGCACTGCATTCACTGGAGTTTTCAGTTTCAGCCTGCTACTGAAATATTGAGATTTCACTGGAACTTCACTGCATTTCACACAAACTAATTTCCTTGCAAAACTGGTAACTTCCTTAGTTAACATTAATTAGGTTAGTCGTTTTTTTGCTTATTTCTTTGTTTCTGCAAGCACAGTCATCTTAGTAACTGCAAATAAATACTTGTGAAAAAAAATGCAAGTGTCATTTTACTGTTTCCCGTATCTTAACTGTAAGAAAGAAACTCCACTCCTTGATCTGACTCTGTATAGTCATACTGTGTTCCTTTGCTGTATTCATCCTGTAGATAAATAGAATATTTTTGTCTTTAAAGCTGTCAGCATAGCACACTCATTAGCAATAAATAGGTTTAAACTTTTTAAATTAGCAGACTAACAGACTCAAAACCTGCAGAGCAGCATCCAAGTTGTATAGCAATTTAGCTAGCTTTTATTTTTTAATGAACTCTTCAATTTGTTGTATTTGGATATAAATAAAATTTCTCTTTTTACTCCTCCCCTGCAATTATTTTCTGCTTAAACAGCCACAAAGCATATTATGCTGGTGTCGATGTTTTTTTGTTAAAAATGGTAGGTCTAAATTTAGCTTCACCATGCACAGAATAAGTACCAGGTAGGAAGTCCTTGTTTTAAGCATCCATATTGCCAATAATTAGTATATTCCAATAATTAATATGTTCATAGCTGTGTGACTTGTCATATTTGTGTTCTAGTTTGATATACTTGGAAGCTATTGCATTTTTTTTAACATTATTCTTTCTTTTTCTAGTCATCATTATTTTAGTTTAGGGGTTTGTTTGGTTGGTTGGTTGGTTTTTATTGTGAAACACAATAACTATTGCTTCAGTTGCTATTTTCAATCTCAATATTTTTTAGGACACTGATAGAGCTCACATTTTAAAAAATTATGTATGATCATAGAATGCAGAAAAGGGCTACTGACAAGCCAGAGACAGTGCCTCACAGAAAAAGATTTAAAGGACTCAATCTCTTTAGTTTAGCAAAAGGAAGATGGCAAGTGACTTGAGTAGAGTGTTTTAAGTACCTTCAAGGGGAGAAAATAACATGTACTAAGAGACTCTTTAATGTTACAGGCTTAACAAGAACTTAAGAACTTAACAAGACTGCTTCAAATACTTTAAGCACCCCAATTTAGTTTAGTTTAGTTGATATTTTTTATCAGTAAGGGCAATTCTATCTTGTAACAAAATCATAATGGAAGTTATAGGTTATTATTTGTATCAGGAATAGATCTATTTATGGTGCACATTAGTGTATTGCAAGTCATCGGGCTGACAGGGTTTCATAGTATAAAATATAATAGCAGAGACTTTATGAATATGTTGAGTTAGGGTTGTGGGGTTTTTTAACTTTTAAAACACATTTTTAGTGTCTTCGTTTTCAGTGATTCAGAAAATATTTATTAGAGAGCTAGCATCACCTTCCCATTACCACTCTGGCTCAAAATTTGATTCCTACCAGAAAGAGTTCAGTCTGGCTGTGGGAAGCATGTGTGGGACTGCACAGATGGCATTTATCAGGCTCCAAGGGGAGTGCCAGGAAAGAAATCTACCTGTGACCATACATTATTGTTATTGTTGTTGCAGTGTCCACTCAGCTTCATTTCTTGGATAATACTTTATTTTTAATACGAAATAAATAAGGTGCTTTTATTTTTTTTCTTTTTTTCCCCGGGCAGTTTTCATTGCACAACTTTTATGCTTTACTCCAACCTAATACATATATTTGATGCATTTTCACCTTTCCATGTGTAGATAGTATTGAATCTTTGCTGCAGCTTTTGAGTGGGCTACCAATGCTAAACTGTGTGAGCAAAACACTACTAGCACTATGTATAAGAAAAACATAAATATAAAAGAAAATCACAAAAGTTTTCCTAATATAAGTTAGAACTAGCTTTTACTTTGGTCCTGTGGAATCACCATAGCTTAATTTGTCTGTATTAACAGATGAAATTCATAAGACCACAGAATTGTGCCTTCTCTTGCCCCTGCCCTGCCCTCTCTGGTATTTAGTGTTCTGAGAAGTCCTAGACAGCAATAATAAAAAACAATCATCTGGACACAAAACAAAAAACAAAACAAAACAAAAATACTTGTTTCTTAAACATTTGTACATTTGGTCTCCTATTTAATCTTTCTGACTCCCTGACTTTCAAAGTATTACCATGTCCCATGTGGCAATTCAAGGCAAAAAGGAGATATCATTATGGGTAACCCTGATTTACACACCACCTGGGCTGGACTGGTTAATATGGTCATGCTGGTTGGCCTACCAGATGTTGCAGTAGAGAAGGTAGAGTTCCTGAGTCAATCCTTGCTTTCCTCAAAGAGAACAGTAGTTTGTATCTCTGCTATTCATTTTTTAGTGAAACTTTTAGCAACATAAGGCATTGAAATTGAAGGTGAAATTAATTAACAGTGTAATTTTTTGTAGAGAAGGAGAGACATAATTCCATGAGGCTCTTTGGCCTATTAAACCAAATGAAACATGTAATTGCAAAATAAATCATATGTTTTTTCTCAGAAAAATTCCAGACCAACTGTGTATACAGCAGTCACGAAAATTAAGACCTTCTATCCTGTTTGTTACATGATGTTTCAAACTGATCTGTGTAATTAATAAGCTTAATAAAAGGGTTGTTATTTTTAAAGAATAACATATGTACTTTGGTATTAAAAAATACCAGGAAATAGTCAGTATGCATGGCATACAGGTAGCATTGGTTAGCAGTAATAACTAACAGAGAGCAGCAAAACTCCCATAGACCAAATTCACTGTTTTATTGTGAAGTAAGAACAGCAGCATCATATGAATAACAATATTTTCTACAGAATAGAGTCAAAAGAACTCTTCCTTTCTCTACTAGAACCTTAACTGCAACAGCAGAGTAAAATATTTTGCATTAAAAAAAAAAAAAAAGATATGCAGTGATGTAATTAGAATAAGAAAATAGTTAATGACTTTCTGCATGAGCAATCTACTGTGATTTAAGGATAAATTCTTGTTAAATTTTGGACTGAAAGTTTCGTTACCATTAAGTGCCTTGGTACAAAGATATGACATAACTACTCTTGTGTTATTATTATATTCATGACCAGACTGAATACAGTGACAGTTGTAATGACGTGACTGTATGTCAGATGCTTTGGAAAATTCTTTTTAGGTATATTGCATTTTTGGATATACTTCTTTTTATAGCAATTAAGTACCTAGTATTAAAATTAAAATAGAATAAACATATATTGTGGGGGTATCAGCTTCCTTCAAAGCTTGTCAGGATGGTAACATTGTACAAAAGCTCAAATTCCATGTTGCAGATATTTCTGCTGAAATTAATACTAATCAAAGTTGGATGTAGCAGGGCACTGTGGATTTATAAGAGGAGATACTGAGGGTATGTATTTCATGCCTATGTGGCAGGCTTCCCTGTTTAATTGTATCTCTCTAACTGGATGTAGAATTTAGCTTTTTTGTTGTTACACATGTATGTATATCAGAAAGTCTGTGATTTCCTCAGACTTCTCAACATTAGATATTAAGAACATGTGAGACCCCACATGAAACCTGCACATGAAGTTCTAAATAACAGCCAGATGTGGAAAGTTTCATGTCAGCTGACGTGGTTGTTAAAAGTGTGGATGTGTAGTTGAAGAGAGGACTCAGCAGATGTATACCACAGGTGTGACCCTTTCACGACAAAGCACCCTACAGATTTATTTCCTAGGTACAGCTTGATGCCAGTGGCATGTGAGGTTATAATTACAGCAAGGTATTGTGAGGCCAGGATGTTTGTCACTGACAATTATCAAAAGGGCATGGCATTTGGCACTTTACTGGTCTGAAGCTGTTTGAAGACAATAAGGATAAATAAATAATATATTTACTCCAAGGAGTAGGAATAAAATGGTACAGATGAGATGAATGCAACTTCACAGAATCACAGAATCACAGAATATTCATGGTTGGAAAGGACCTCCTAGATCACCAAGTCCAACCATACCCATAACAAAAAAAACCCCAAAAAACTAAATACCCTAATCAAACATGACTTCAAAAACACAAAATAACCCCCTACATGGCTGCCACTAGAGCATGTCCTGAAGCACCAGGTCTACCCATTTCTTAAATACCTCCAGGGATGGTACTCGACCATCTTTCTGGGAAGGCTGTTCCAGTGCCTCACCACTCTTTCTGTAAATAATTTCTTCCTAATATTTAATCTAAACCTCCCCTGTTGCAACTTCAGACCATTTATTTTGGCATACTTGATGCATTTTCAGATATGTTGAAATATTTTAGCTGAGTTTGCACAACTATATGTATACAGTTGGTTTTTGGTTTGTTTGTTTGTTTTGGTGGGTTTTTGTTTGTTTGGCTTGGGGTTTTTTGTTTGGTTTTGTTTGTTTGTGGGTTTTGTTGTTGTTTTGTTTTGTTATTTACTTTTGAATACACTTCAAGTAAAAAGCTACCTGTAGTATATAATTTTTTACTTGTGAATCTAAACTGCAAGTTTAGGCTTCTGAACTTTATTTGTCTGTAATAAATATTTGTAATAATATAGCTTTTTTTTCACAAGGGAAAGAGAGGAACTAATATGCTTTAATTTGGAATTTTCCTGTCCCTAATAATTAGAAAAAATAATATTTCATTTAATGAATTAAACCAAATGATAGCTTAATTAAAAGCTTCAAAAGTGATTAAGGGACTGGAATATCTCTCTTATGAGGAAAGGCTGAGGGCCCTGGGGATGTTTAGTCTGGAAAAGAGAAGAATGAGAGGGGATTTTATTAAGGTTTACAAATATCTGAAGGGTGGGTGTCAAGTAGAAGGGGTCAGTCTATTTTCAGTTGTGCCCTGTGATAGGATGAGAGGTAATGGTAGCAAGCTGAAACACAGGACGTTCCACCTCAACATGAGGAAAAACTTCTTCACTGTGAGAGTGACAGAGCCTTGAATACGCTGCCCAGAGAGGCTGTGGTTTCTCCTTCTCTAGAGACTTTCAAGACTTGCCCAGATCTGTTTCTGGCCTGCCCTAGGTGTTCCTGCATTGGCAGAGAGGTTGGACTCGATGATCTTCAGAGGTCCCTTCCAACCCCTATCATTCTATGATTCTATGATTAATTTCTTCTTAATGATAGTAATTAACTTTGGCAGTATTGGAAAGTCATTAGAAACAGATTACTCTGTGTGCAGGTTTTTGTTTAAACTAATACATTTACCTCAGTTGTACCAGACAAAGAAAGCCATTATTTTATCACTGCATTGTTTCATTAAATTGTAACAAAATTTGTAAATATTTATTGCAGTAATGAAAAGAATTTTTTCTCCTGCAATTCTTTTTCACTATATAAACATTGGCATTTGATAGTACCAAAGTCCTGGTAAATAGTCAAAGCAGATGCCATCAAAAAGAAAAGGACCTGTTTGTTAATCAGAGAATTGAAATTTCTTCATTTTGTTTAAAAAGAGAGAATGTTGTCACTATAAAATACAATACTGTTCTAAATATTCCTATGCTTACCCTAAATTTACCACAGATAAACCTAGGTATCTACAGTTTGCAGTGCTGTGTGGAGAACATAATGAGTTGTCCCACCTGAACTAAGTGTTCATGTGACTTAGCAGAGCTAATTATCTTGAGTAGGAAGAATGTGGTATAGTTTTTATCCTTCTAGTCACCAATAAACAGTTTGGTTCTAGTTCAGGGATCTCTGCTTCTTTGCATATTGCGTATAATCTCTTAGGGACTCATTAAAACCATTTTATTTTCCCTCATATTTGAAACTTATGTGTGCTGCCTGTATTACATATTTACTTAATGTAACCTTCTTTATTTAACAAGTACATTGCTATTCTGAGTTTCTGTGGAAACAGTCATATTGTTTCATAATGTTAATGAATGTAATCTGTGCCTATCCTAAAGTCAGTAGTGGGTTTTGCTGTTTTTATGAAGATGCATTTCTCAAGTTCCATAAAAATGTCATGTTTAAAATAGGGATTGGGACTTCAGTATTACAGTAGTGAAAACACTGGCAATGTAATGATTTAGGATAAATAATTTTCAGTGTTTGAATGCATGTGGTGAAAAGGCTGTATCTACAGTATTCAAGATACTAAATAATGTTTTACAAAAAATTTTGACGTGTCATCAAAATTCCATGAGACTGGAACTCTTAAAGTCATTATTATTTGGTTCCACATAGCTCTCCTGTGTCTAAACCAGTTATGCTTTTTAAAATTTCAAATAAATTTGGCATTGTGGTTAGTTTGCAAATAGGTGAATGCAAATACAAGCAAATACCTTTGAAGCTGTGCACGAGTAAGAAAAAAAGAATACAGTTATCTACTTAAAATTGATTTTCTTATGCCAGGGTGCATTTTTGCAACTTCTGAATCATAGAGTCTGCTTTCATACTATATATTCCACTTGGGTTTTTTTCTGTTGCAAATGAGAAATACGATGCCACAAGCTTCATAAAACAAGATACTGTTTTGCCAATAACTTCTCTTCTGTGTGACAGACTGATGAAGTTTTTGTTCTGTGAGACTCTACTTATTCCTCATTAGCAGAAGCTTGATTATTATAATTGAGCTTGTCATATCATGAATCCTTGCTACTTGGGTGCAGGAAGGACACAGTACTTTTCACTAAGGTGGTAGAAGATTCCAGAATAAATTGTCCTATTAATTATAAGGAAACATGGATGCCTTAGCGTGAGCCTTAGATATAGTTCATCCATAAACCTATTTTTTTCCTTTAAAGTCTTTACATAATCTACAAGTGAGGAGTTTTCAGCTTACTTAATGTTTATGGGATACTGACCTGATTCAGAGTTTAACATTATTGCTTTAGAAAATAATGAGTCTTTGATGGATATGAATAATTATTTATGGCTAGAATGTGCCTTTAGGCAAAGCCTTGAGTGAAATCTGATGCATAATTAGCATTGTCCCAGAAGGAGCCCTGGAAAGTATTGTGCATTAGGGACAACCTTCAAGCTCAGTCCCCTTTTTCTTCCCTTCTTGCTTTAGGGACTCAGCTATTTTAATACGGCAGAGTTAAAAATTGATTGCTGTTCAAACACAGCATCTAAAGATTGTATTATCCATGTAAACCTATCCATATTAATACAATTGCTCTGCCTGCAGTACTGTGTTTCCATTACTTTCCCACCCCCCCCC
>JANIJG010017515.1:0-13928 GCA_024611175.1 Megaceryle torquata | reverse complement strand
GGGGGGAGAGACAGAGTGGACGGGGGGGGGCAAAGATGGCGGAGGGGCGGCTGGCTGATGGGGGAAGGATGAGGGGGCGGGGGCGGACGGGACTCGATGCCTCTTTGTTTCTATGTCGTTTGCAAAGCACTTTGAGAACCTGGCACTTTAGGGTATGGCCATTGTTTGGGGCTGTGGCAGGGATAGGGGGGGCCTGGGGACTCTATTTCCCCACCCCCCCCAAAATAAAAGGATGGGGCTCACAGTGTGTAGGTGGTGAGGGCAACAGGGGTGCCCTGCACCCCCAAAGCGCTAGGGAGGCTGAGGAAGGGCTCTCCTGCCTGCTTCGGGGCCATGGGGTGATGTGCTCCCCCAGCTGCCCTCACTGCCACACGGATTGTTTACATGGGGTGGGATTTTCATCCAAAGATGGGACCAGGCTTGCTGGGGTTCCTAGAGTGAAGCCTTTGTAGTCACACGTGTTATTCCAGATGCTACCAATTTAATTTGCTTCATTAGTGAAGCTACGGTACCTTCATACTCCTCTATTGTCTCATGTGCTTTGTGGTGTTAGTGAGACCATGATGAAGTGTCCTTTATCTTGTGCTTTCTTTTGGCCGAGAAGTGGAATAGTGCATTCAGTTACAAAACAAGCAAGAAACCAAGCAACCTGCAGTGAGATGGCAGGGCTGGGGGTGAAACATCTCGGGTGGCTCAGGGCAGAGGTGGTGGGTGCTGGCCTGCAGCATGGGAACAGCTCAGTGGTTGCAGCAGGAGACACCACCACCACCAGCTGAGCCTGGTGTCACAAATATCTTCCTCTCCTTTAGAGGAAGATGCTGGGATGTCCAGCATCTGGAAAGCCCCTCTCCAAAGTAGGAGCTTCTGCAGGTTCTGCTGCACCATGGGCAAACCAGACAAAGGTTCCTAGTGACACAATCCAATGGCACCACTGCCACCAAACCACAGCCTGTGCACCGCGGAGATGATGAATGTACTTGCTTCGTGAGGCTGGGGTTGGGTATGAAGCCACTTCACGGTTGGGTACAGACACAACTGTATTTCCTCTCTGGATCTGTGCAATGAATTTCCCATTCCTCAGAGCTAAGTGCACATGAGAAAGCTATGAATGTCCAAAGTGTGCCTGGGGCTTGGACTCGTGTCTACCTTTGAAAGGTGGCCAGTCTCTCTCTTCTTTTATTTATCTTTTTTTTTTTTAATGTCCTTTCTTTGTCGAATACCTTGGGCAAAGGCACATTGTTGAGGCAGCATATATTTGAAAGCAAATATATATATACAGAAGAGTAATATATATATATATATAAAAGCACTTTCCACTGCTCATTTTATTTCCTCTGGTTTTGGTAAAAGCAGCCAGGTCCCTGCAGTTCCTCAGTGTGAAAACTCAAGTCAGAGTTAGTTTAAACCCATTTAAACATTGTGAATGCTTCAAAATGTTTTTATATAAGACAGTACTTGTTTTTCTGGGCTGCTCATTTACATGAAACTATTAACTAATCAGCTCTAGAGAAACCTTGACCTGATAAAAAGTTGTGTCTTTCTTGGCTTTCCAGTCGATTGCCTATTGCTGAAGTTTTTATTTTAACAATGTTCTTCTTAGAGTTTAATTGTCTACTTGAAGTTTGACTCAGTTTGAAGGGTCCATTGATAAGTTTTGATGAGGATTAATGGAAAATAATGTCCCCCTGTGGCCCTCCACAGCAATAGGAGCAAGATTTGGGATGTGAGGAGTTAAAGCTGAGGATCCAGACCCTACCAGACAGCTGAGTTAGAGTGGAGGTAGAGACTTCCTCCTGGAAATGTCCTCACTTGCCTGAATACATTGACAGCAACTTTGTCAAAAGACAAACTCTGCTGCCTAAATTCTGGTCCTTGCACTAAGGACACTTTTATTCTCCTGTACTAATCCAACTGACAGTCAGGAGCAAGATGTGATACAAGTTAACAGTTGGACTTGATGCTCTTAACTTAGCTGAGACGCAAAATCACTGCACAGAACTAGTTCTGTTCTCACTCAAACCAGGACAGATGGAGAGCAGCCCTGCAGGGAAGGTCTTGGAGCTATGGGTGGTTGAAAAGCTGGAGCTGACCCAGCACTGTGAGCTTGGACCCCAGCAGCCACTGGCACCATGGGCAGCAGGGGAGGGCGGGATCCTGCCCCTCTGCTCCCAGGGCTCTGGGGAGACCCCCCTGCAGTGCAGGGGCAGCTCTGGAGTCCTCAGCACAGCAGAGACAGGGGCCTGCTGGAGCGGAGCCAGAGGAGCCCCAGCCATGCTGGGAGGCCAGGCTGGGAGAGCTGGGGGGGTTCAGCCTGCAGAAGGGGGTTGGACATCATGACCTTTAAAGGTCCTTTCCAACACAAACCATTCCATGATTCTACGCTTCTACCAAGTTAGTAATGCTGCGTGCAGGGTGGGAATGTCCTTGTGTCCTTCACTGCTGGCTTAGGGACATGTTTGGTACAGAATACAAGGCCTGACTTTGAATGAGGTTGCGTTGCCACAAAGAAGGAGTAGCTCCCATGAATGTAATGGTGTCACATGTGGGTGGGGCACCAAACAAAAAGAGGAGCACTGGAAAACTGAAAGGGCTTTCCAGCACAGCAAATCCTTTGTGGATTCACTGAGGATCCAAACCATCTGCAAACAGTAACCCCTGTCTAGCTCCTGGGCATCATGAGAATGACACAGAGCAACCAAAGGCTGGCCCACTGCTCTCCATTTTCTGGTGTTGAATGTCTTGGAAAACCTCCTCCGGCTGGGATTCCTATGTCACAAGTCATTAGAAAAGTTGAAGTCTAAAAGCCATTGATTTAATTAGTCTGTTTTTCACAAGGGGAGAGTGGTGGTTCTAAAGCACAAGTTCTTTAGCCACTGGAAATTTGCAGATGTCCTTCAATTTCTACAATTTTCTCCAGGTGGAAACTGGACCTGCTTGGAGAAGGCTGGTTGACATTTAGGTGGGAAGGTCTCCGTGCCTTCACCCTGATGAACAGTCCAGATCTTGCCATTGTACCTTCAACAACTGAGCTTTGCAAATAGCTTTTGGTACAAGATGAAGGGCCAAAGCCTGGCTCTGCTGACACTCATGTTGCTTCTGGACCCTACAGGAGCTGGTCTAGACCTACAGCAGCAGAAACAAGCAGAAAATTGGTCCTGATCAATTACACAAGGTGTCTGACAGCCCTGAGCCTATGGCAGAGAGCTGCTGCTTATTTGGTTGATTGATTTACAGGTTTCTGCTTGCCTTTGGCTTTTCTACCATGGTGGCAAGCAGAATATAGTTATGAAATGCTCTTGTATCGGTGGTTGGCTGGTTTTAGTCAAGGGAATGAAGAAAGGGCCAGGAGGAGAAAGAAAGAAAGAGAAAACATTCCTTGAATACCCTGTGAAAAGGCAGGGACAGCGTTGGGTGGGATGTAACCACAGCTGCATGAACACCCCAAGGTTCGTGCAGATGTGCTAGGGTAGGTGTGAGTTTGTGCATCTACAAGCAGCCCTTGTCCCTGTCCCAGCATGTTTCAGCTGAGAAAATAATAACAACAAAAGCCAATATAACAAACAGACTCGACCAACAAAGCTGCTTAGGTTTTGTTTTCCTTTCTATTTTGTTCACTTTGGAACTCGGAGCAGTGAAAATATCTATTTTTAGCCAATTTTATTTCAGTAACCAGCAGTAAATATCTCAAGGATCTTGGTCCTGACGTGGCAGCCACAATCTGTTCAGCTCAAACAAAGAGTTTCGACTGAACTTTGGATAAAAACCCCAAGAAACCATTGGTGTTCTCAGTAGGTGATGACATACCTCTTTCTTGTAGAACCATCAAATCTGGGGTGGGAAGGGGTCTTTAACAAGCCACTGATCCTGGTAATAATCACTTGTATTGATATGTACTGACCAGCATCGACAACTCGTGTAATTGTTAACTGTTAATTAACAGCTCGGTTTTAATTGTCAGGAAGAAATGTTCAATGCACATGGTATTTCCCTGTAACTCCTGTCGTCCCTTTTCTCTTGGCGAGGTGGTCACACGACCGTACAGCTGATGGCTTCTCTTGTACCATTTGTACCTTTTCTGTTAACGATGCGGTTGCTGGCTGCAAAAAACCCCAAGAGCCACCCTTCCCATTGTCCCTGCAGCCCTGGGAACAGAGCTTTCCCCTTCCCATCAGACACCTCTGCCACACAGAGCATCCTAAGGACAATATCAGACCCAGATCAGAATGGGCAAGCCAAAGCTCTTTTGTCCCTGACTTTGAGGGATGCAAATAAATTGTCTCTGACTCCAAGGGTAATAGTTGCCTTCACAAATTCTGCTCGATGGCAAGCGTCATTGTGTCTAAAGCAAGGTTATTCCTTCATGATTTGAGGATGCTGCAGCGGGCAGGAGGCTGGAGGTGTGTGGCAGCGCGTCATATCGATAGCCCCTGGAACCACAAGCACAGGTTTATGACCTTATTGCTTTATCAGGGAGTGTAGTGACAGAATGAGGGGTAACAGTTTTAAACAGAAAGAGAGGAGATTTAGGTTAGCTATTAAGAAGTTGTTCTTCACTGTGAGGGTGGTGAGACACTGGAACAGGTTGCCCAGGGAAGCTGCGGATGCCCCATCCCTGGAAGCGTTCAAATCCAGATTGGGGCTTTGAGCAACGTCGTCTAGTGGGAGGTGTCCCTGCCCATGGCAGGGTTGGAATGAGATGATCTCTAAGGTCCCTTCCTAGCCAAGCCATTCTATGATTCCATGATCTGGGAGTTGGAAAACTTCTGGCTTGTCCCAGGAAAAGCTCTTTTCCTCCTGGGCAGTATCTGGCTAAGGATGAGACGTAGTGCTGGCCGCTGCTGGCAAAGCAGATGTCCTTTCAAGTCTGTTACAGCTCGGCTCTGCCTTGCCTTCGCTCTGCACCGCACAGACTGTCAAGGACTGAGCTTCTGATGTCCCTTGTGAGAAAGTCAGAATCAGGCCTGGCAAGAGAGCAGATCTTCTAGCTTGGAAGGAGGGATGTGTTTCTGGTGGCAAAGCTCAGCAAGAGACTCAGACAGACTGGGGTAGTCCAGGGCCAGATCCCGCTCTGCGGTCACCAGTGTGGCACTTCAGTCACCCTCCTGAGGCTCTGAAGCCCAGATCAGCCTGGCCAGGCTTTGGGCTGAGTCCGCCAGAGTCACCTTTGGCAGCAGAGACGGGCAGAGCGGGAGTCGATGGTCCCCATTCCCAGTCCTGCCTCTCATCCTATCGGCTTCCCGGGAATGAGGCCATTTCACAGCAATTAAAACAGCAACTTATTTTGATGTGTTTTCATGAGCTTTTTAACTAGACCAGGAACGCTGATCTCAAAGAAAAATGTACAGCTATCATTCAATTATGGTTAAATCAAGCCCCTTCGATGCACTTTATGAATGAGTGGAAACAAATCAATGCTGTTATTGCACTGTATCTCTATTGTGTATAATATTATACATTCATCTGTAAGAGTAATTTATTTTTATTACTGTAAATAAAACTGTTCAAGTTATTTGTCAAGAGGATATCCAAAAATAGGGGGAGGGAGGGGTGAAAATTAAAGCATTTGGAGATCTGGGCTCCTGTCCCAGGTATGTGCCACACTGTGTGTGTCTGTGTTTTTATTTCAGTCAGTCTAGGGCAGGTTTCTGCTCTTCCTCACCCAGAGTCTGTGTTTTCACTTGGCTCATGATGAGTCTCAGAATGGCACGAGATGTTGCTTGTAGGGGCTGGGAAGGAATAGCTCCTGCTGCTCAGAGACTCCACACACAAGGATGGAGCTTTTGCCATCATCAAGCCACCCTCTGCCCTCTGATCACCCAGGCGGCCAGGGATTAAACACCCGTAGCGATGAATGAATCTTTTGAGAAGCAGTTTCTCCAAATGAAGGGTTCTAGAGATATCAAAGCTTTCTGCTGCTGCTTCTGTGCCCTGGCCTCTATCAGAGGATGGAGAATCCCAGTGCTGATAACTCACAGCAAAGGGACCCAGCAAGGGGAAGCTGACAAAAAGCCAAACTCAAATCTACTGTAACCTCTTAAAACCTTTATTATTTTTTCTTTTTTTTTTCCTTCTTTTTTTTTTTTTTTTTTTTTTTTAATTAGCACATGCATAAAGTGTCAACAGTTTGGGATTAAGATGACATCTTCTGAACAAATGTAGTTACAAGCGGTGCTTCGGATTGTTCCAGGTTTCCTCTCTACACTGTACAGAAGAAAGCTCGTGTTGCGACCAACGTAGTCCCTACCTTTCCATCATCGTGTCACGACAGGCAGAACCCACAACACTGGGGAGAAATACACTGGTTCACACGTAGCAACTGGGTACGGTAGATAGACACAAGCAGCAACATCTACTCACCTATTGACTAAGTGCACATGGTTAACAGACCCCGTCAGACAGTGAACATCTCCTTCTTTTTTTTCATGTCAACTATATAATAATGGAAATCAAGTTATGGCCTAAAGCAGGTGACCCTCCCATGGGAGAGCCACCCATCTCCCATCAGCTGCCTCTATCAAACAGCAAGTTGAAGGAAATACGGGTAATACTTCTGCCAGTATTAAAAAATGAGCCTTTTGCAGGAGACTTTTGGAGCATCGGGGCAGCCCCACCCATGCTGAGCACCCTGGCAAACCAACTGCAATGTGCCAGCGGGCTGACACCTCCTTGTTCCTGCTGTGTCACCCCTGCAGAGCTGGAGCCAACCTCAGGAAAGACCAACCCCAGCCCTGGGTCCAGGCTGTTTGTGGGAATGGCCAGTGCCAGAAGGGGAGAAAACTGCTTTTAAAATGCCTGGCTTAAAGTGGCTGCTCTGTTTGAGATTGCCCCCATGCTCCAGGAGGTTTCCCTAGCTTGTAGCTGCTGAGTTTGAGTAGTACAGAGGGGCTTGGGGGTGTTTGAGGTGCTGCCAGCCCAGCCTGGGCTAGCCTTGATCCCTGGGACAGGACACAGAAGATGATCCTCACTTGCCTTCGGTGCCCCCCAAAATAACACTCCTGCAGTGCCTGGCCTCACCCAGAGATGCTTGTGCTCCTACTCACTCTGAAGGTGGTGGAAACCTGGCAGCGAGGTGGCTTCTGTCCTGCCACACAGCTGGCATTGCCACAGTGGCCCTGGGCTGGGGCTGGAGGAGAAGGAGGAGGAAGGCTCTCCAGCCTGAATGCTCGTCCCATGGCAGCAGCAATACACATAGCCTGGAGAGAACCCACCAGCATGAAAGTGGTGACCGGGTTTGTCCCCTTCCTTCATGGCCACTGTGTCCTCTCAGGGACTGTCCCCTTACTGAAGCCTCAACATTTCCATGTGCACATGGAGAGATGCGGTTGCTGGAGCAGGTTTTCCTTGGGTTGGCCAAGATCAGAGGAAAAACTGCTCTCAAAACCACCCCTGCCAGCTGCAGGGTAACAGCCCACGCACAAGGAAGGAGGAATCCTAGTGGATATCTCAGGGGCTGGCCACAACCAGGTTTCCACCCAGGTGAGGACAGGCTGAGCATCAGAAATAGTTGGAAATGCTCTGCCCTTCCCCAGCTCAGCCAGCCCAGCCACCCCATGAAGCCCCACGCTCCTCGGCCATGCAATGGGGACCTCCAGAAAAGGCACTTGTGTCAGGAAGGAGCTGCCCCTGCTGCTCTCCTGACAGGAACACCGGACCTGAGCAACATGTGTGACACAGCCCAGCCAAAAGGGGAGAGGAGGGAAGTGCCAGCAATGCTTCATCTCCAACCCAAACTCACACCAGCTTTCAGACTCCCCCAGGCGAGCCAAGCAGCCCCAGAAGGAAGGGCATCTAGTAAAATGGGGAACCATCAGCCTTAAAATGCTCCCAAAAATGCAATTTGGAGAAAAAGGTTGCTTTTTTTTTGTGGGGATTTTCTCTCTTTTTCCTAATCTGCTCTGATCTGAGGTGAAAGGAACCACAAAGAGAGACCCCATTTGTGGAAATTTTGCCAGAACTAAAGGTAAACCTAAAAACATCTCAGTATAAAAAGAACTTCAGGGGTGGAGGGGAGTGAGGAGGGGTCAATGCTCACAACTATGATTTTTGGAGTCCTGACAGGACCATGCCAAAGATGCACCTGCTGCCAGCAGGCCATCAACAGCTCCTCAGCGTACATCCCAGTAACCCCATCAGGCTCAAAGTTCATTTCTCATGTAAGATTTTTCACGGTTGGGTTTTTTTTTTTAATGGCAAAAGATGACTTTCTGTGGAGTAAGTGTTCCCAGGTGAGGCATGAGGTGTACGCAACCACAAGTAACGAGTGAGAATCAATGGGATTGGGAACACTTGAGCTGGGGTGGGGCCTTCAGGGACAAAAGCACCTCCTGGGGTAGAAGGAGCTCCCTTTCCTTGTTCAACTGTGGGCTCATATCCTGCTTGCTCTGGTCTTTAATGCTGGTTTCTTAGGAACTGATTGTTGAAAGTGTTTATGGTGACAACTGCTCCATTTTTTTTTGGTGGTGAGCTGGGAAGCAGCGTTGGGGAAGTCTGAGTCTCCTTCAAGGTCCAGAGGAAGGAGACAACAGATATTTTTTTCTTCTGGAAATCACATGTAAGTTGTTTGTTTGCTTATTAGCTTTGGGGGGTGGGAGGTGGTGGCTCTTCTTTTAGATTCCTTGACTGAACTACCCCAAATCAGAAAAGAACTTCTAAGTTGTTCACCTCGATGAATGGTTTTCACCCTGCAGTCTGTGGACCATGAATGGTCTGGAGGAGCAGGCTGCTGCAGCTGCTGCCTTCTAACTATTGAAATACAACAGTAACAACTGGTTTTTCTCCTGGTTTTCTGCAGTTAGTTCCCATCCTTCTCTCTCAGGTGTTTATCTTGTGGTATCTTTTGCCCTCATTGTATTTGAGGGTCAACACTAAAATCAGAAAAGGAGCAACAGAGCTAAGGGAGAACACAAGCAGGTTGCCCTACAGTGCTTTGGGGCTGTAACCTGCTGGGACAGGTCCCTAGGTAGAGGTGCTACAAGCCTGAAGGGGAGGATGAGGCAGAACTACAAACACACCAGGTTTGAAGGCCACCATCCCCTGGCCTCATAACGGGGTCACAGACAGTGCTCGTCTCTGATGTTTCCCTACCTGCTTCTCAGAGCACCCCCATGGCAGAGCTTCTGTGACCTCCTTCAGAGTATCTCTGTCTTCACCTTGAGAAAGGTTTCCCTGAGATCTGATTCAGCTCCTCTCTGCAGTGCCATGCCTTGCACTTTGGTCCAACACGGGCATGAAGAACGTGTCTGTTCTCCTCACTGCCCTTCTTTGTTGCTCTGCAGGGTTTACCTACCAGAGGATGTTCTTGTTTGGAGTGGGGGGAGCATAACCAACCTAAAATGCCAGGTTATTTTCATTCTGTCTTGTTTCCTCCTCTCTGTCCTCTTAATACTCTCCACACAGCTACATGTTAGATCTACCATGGGGCTGCAAGTCCATCATGGCCAACTGTCCCCTGGCACTGCCTCTGTGGGAGAGGTGTGCAGGGAAAGGCCCACTTCACTCACACACGCACACTTGGGCTCATAAGGCCCAAAACACAATGACTAAAAGCAGGTTTAAGCTTTTTCCTGATAAGACCAAAATAAAAAACTACAAAGGGACCTCTGGGTGCTGCTCTAAAGGTGGCATCTGTGGGATGATATCTATTAGGAGTGATGCCTGTGGGAGGACAAAGCATCCATGATCTACCATCAGGTAGTGCTATGGAGATGTCTGTGGCCTCAGGGCCCTGTACCAGTGTAAGACTGGTATTAATATGGATAGTGTCACATCAGCGTTCCCTTCAGGGGACACCGTGGTCAACCATGTTTCATCCAGGTCTTGCCTGGAGATTTCCCATAGTGAGAGCTCATCCCTTGCTGCAGGCTCTGCCTCAGCCTAGTGACAACACCAGGATGGTATCCTTCTCTGGGAACATCCCAGTGTCCTCCTCCCACCCTGCCTGTGAGCATGGTACTGAAGGCTTTGAGGCAAAACCATCACTGAAGTTCTTGACTTTGGTTTGTTTGGTGGGTGGTTGGTTGGTTGTGGGTTTTTTTGTGGTGGTGGTGGTGTTTGGTTTTTTTTCTCTCCCCCAGCAAAGTTCAGGTGCAACTCCCCCGAGGAGAAAGCAGAGCTTGAGTGAGTGATCCTATAAAACTGGAACTTTGTTAAAAGACCACCCAATTCACAGAAAAAAAACCCCAAAACCCCACCTTTGATTCTCAAAAGGACCAAAATACTTCAAAGTCTAGGCTGGGTCTGAGTGCCTGCAGGAGGACACTTTCTATGAGCTAGGAGGGCGTCGTATGAATTGCGTGAGCAGCTCCAAGCATCAGCAGGTAGCTGCAAAGCTGCACCTGGACAAGATTCCTACCACTTGTGTGGTCATCCCAGAGGAGCACAGCTGTGGAGGGACTGGGTAAGGCCCACCTCGAGGGCCTGGCCACCCATTAGGAGACAAAACCAGCATGTCTTGGCACTCCTGTGCTTTGCTCAGGCACTTCTGCGTGGGGATGGCGGAGGGGTGGGGGAGCCCCACTGCTGCCATCAGCGGGGGGGAATGCGGTTGTGGTGCTGGTCATGGGGTCACCTAAGGAAGAGACAACAGTTCTCAGGGTGCTGCTGCTGCCCTGTTGAGGGTAAATTCAGGGGTGAGTGAGCATTTGAGGCTTCTAAAGTGCAGTGCAGGTTATATGGTCTTTGCTGTAAACTGTAAACTCCTCAGGACAGGGTCCTTGCCCTACTTGGTGTGTATATATATATTTAAACTGTAAAGTAACATTTCAACTGAGAAAACCTTACCCCTACATAACTACTACTACACGAAAACAGGAATCGTGGTGAAAGGAACAGCTTAGGCTCCCCTTGCCAGCATCCCATGATGGGATATGCTTCCCGTGGTCCATCTGCAAGGCTATGGCATGGTGCTCCTGCTGGCCATGGACCTCTGGATAGCACCCTCCAAAATACCACCTCTGGTACTACAGCCTGCCTCCCTCCATGTGAAGCTTCCATTTCTCATCAAAGCTGAGGTGTTAATTCAGGTTCTGCTCCCAGGGGAGTCTGCAAAGCTGCTGTGCAGGATGTTGGGTGTCTTGAAAGGGAGATAGAGAAGGAAAAACAGCTGGGAGGAAATATGAGAGTTCTTACACGAAGGGAGCTCTCTGAAGAAGTGTTTAGCCTCATGTTTGCCACTGAAATGAAACCTTCCTGAGATAAAATAGCTGTGAAAGCAGGAGCTCTCACAGGGTGTGATGCTCACTCCTCCCTAGTCTCTGCCCAGGGTGGAAAGTTAGAAACTACCCAATCCCTTCTTCCTTAGGATACTGATCCTCTAAGAGCCACCAGCATCATCAGCCAGTTCCGAGGTTCACCCAAAAGCAAGGAGACACCAAGGGTGCCATGGTGGAACATGAATGCTGCTAGACTTTCACTAACCTTCGTGCACTTGAGCAAGTCCAGACTTCACACCTGATGTGGCCCTCTCAGGCAATGATGGGTGTACCACAGGTCCCCATAATGTCCCTTTCCAGATAAATCAGAGATGTCCAAGGGGTTCCTGATGGACCCCAAGGACTATAGTCTTCTGTTAATACTCTAAGCAGAACCAAACTGGTTTATTTACTATTCAACTGACTTCAGCCCAGTTGTGCGTAGAATACGCTCCTCCTTCCCACCCCCCATTGGCAGCCTTATTTATTGTTTTTACTCTCTGCCCATAAACTGGCAAGTAGGAGAGAACAGATAAAATGGGAAGAGGAAATCTCAGGAGATTGGTTGGGCTCATTAAATGTTTGGCACTCTGTGATTATCCGTTGGCCATAAAATGCCACTGCTGGATTTTTCACGTGGAACATGATACTGAGAATTTCCTCAGCCCACTTCTGGCTCACTTGAGAGGCAAGAAATTCAATCATCTGTGACCTGGATTGTATTTTTAATGTCTGCCAAACTAGATGAAATATTTAAATATTCACTTTTATATCAGCCCACATGAGGATTTGAGCATTTCAGGTTGTGTAACGCTGCATGCCCTACTTTTGGAAGAGTAGACAAACAGGCACAGATGTACAAAATATTGAGTGTGTACCATGTAGGGCAGAGGGCCACTCTTAATAAGTATGGCACAACCCATTCCAGCAAAGCTAACCCAGCCCAGACCCACCAAGGAGTTGGTGGCGATTGTGTTGGTCGCCTGGGCAAAAGATAGATGAATGTACCTCAAATAAAGATGGCCATCCTCAAACATGGGTGAGTCCCTCGAGCAAAGGCACTGAGGATGTTGGCTTGGCAGCAGAGCTGGCCTTGCAAGAATGGCTGGATTGTGAGATGAGGGCTCTCAGTGCCACCATGTGCTTGACTGCCTCGTGGTGCTGCCCAGGAGAGTTGGGAAGAGTAAGGTGCACCATGATCAGGCTAGAAATGGGTGTCTACAGTGCACACTGGCTATATGGGTCACTTCTCTACTAGCTACACAGAATACCAGCATGGTAGAGGTTGGCCAGGATCTCTGGAGATCATCTAGTGCAACCCTCCTGCTACAGCAGCTTCACTTAGAACAGGTTGGCCAGGATCGTGTCCAGGCAGATTTGAAATCTTTCCAGAGATGGAGACTCCACAACCTGCCTGGGCCAGGGCTCTGACACCCTCAAAGTAAAGTCTTCCTCGTGTTCCTACGTGAGACGCATTGAGCTCCAATGGAGACATCTCTCTGGGGAGAAGCTATGTGTGGATCAGCCCCATCCCTGGTGTCAAGACAGCTTCAGTGGAGCTGAAGTGGTTCAGATCTCTAGAAGAGCTGGCTCACGATGTCTTCAAGCACTGGGTAATGCCAGGAGATTATGGTCCTGCTGACCTGCTTTGAAGTTAAGCATGTGAAGTGGGCTTGTGTTATCAAGGGCTGGGAACTTCCTAAAGCAGAGTACAGATGGTGAGGAAATTCTGGGAGGTCCAAAGAGAAAAGAATAGTGTAAGAAAAGTGAAGGTGTGAGGAAATAGGGATGAACCTTGCTCCCTGCACCCCTGAGGCTTCCAGATGCACATCTGCTCTGCAGATGTGGCCTGTGCACAGGGCAGGCAAGGCTTGAGTTCCATGATTGTCAAGTGCTTTGCCAGTCAACAGCATCCACCCTGATAGTAACATGGGTTGACCAACTGCTGCCAATCCCAAGCATAGCAAAGTTGCTGGGAGGTGACAGGGAAGTGGGAGGCTACAGCGACAATCCTGACCTGCCACGCACCAATGGAGTCCTACCAGAATTATCACAGTTTCGTGTGACGCACACAAAGCAACTAGTGCATGAAAAGAAGGGACCTGGTATTCTAGGGGCACTCGGCTTCTCTCCAGTTCCCATCAGCTCAGCTTCACGGAACTGGGACAATTGCAGGCCCAAGAATCACAGTATGTCAGGGGTTGGAAGGGACCTCTAAAGATCATCTAGTCCAACCCCCCTGCCAGAGCAGGATAGCCTAGAGCCAGGGACGAGCCAGCTCTGCATGTCCTACAGCTCCTTCCTTGTCTTCATGTGCTGGTGGGATCCCTGGGCTCTGCTCAAGCCCCATCTGGGTCTCTGCGGCCTTTTGACCACCATGAAGAGGTAAGAGGAGCTTCTCCCAACCCTCTGCTGTTCTCTCTTTCTCTCAGCAGCTTATTAGCATTTCCAAATTACCCAAATCAACCCAGTTTCTCTTGACGTACAAACAGCATCGTGATCACGTCCATATTAACTACACTCCACGCCAAATGCTACCAGGCAGCTGCTTAAATGTTGCTCAGAATTTTTACAAGACTTTCTTCTGAGCTTGCTCCAGGTCAAGCCCCAGCTGCCCGGTCAAGGAAAGCCCATCATGGGCATCAGGGGCTCTCTGCCCAGATGGAGATCATAGAATCATAGAGTGGTTTAGGCTGGAAGGGACCTCTAAAGGTCATCTGGTCCAACCTCCCTACACAA
>JANIJG010017514.1:4128-15096 GCA_024611175.1 Megaceryle torquata | reverse complement strand
GGGGGGGTGGGGGGGGCGAGGGGAGAGGGAGTGAGGGAGCAAGGTAGCAACTGAGTGGTGCTTAGTTGCTGACTGGGGTTAAAAAACAACACTCCACAAGGAATGGTGTGGGTACAGGCATAATAAGAGAAAGTCCAAGACGCAGATGCTCAAAGAAGTTATATTTTTTTTAGTGAGTGACTTTGTTTTTCTCACAAACTTCCTCTTTCCTCATTTTGAGACAACAAGTCTTTTCTAGGGCTTGAGAGTTAATAAAACTCCTCACCACTTAGTGTGATTTTGGAGTGTGAAGGCTATACACTGCCTCACTTAGACAAAATGAACACTGATCATTTTAAGCCTGGTTTCAAAACTACTTCAGTGTATAATCATAGCCCCTTTATAATATCAAAAATATTCTTTAAGTGGATTGAATAAATGGTCTTATTCTGACCAGTGATTAAGCACTAGAAATGCATAGGTCATTGCAGAAGGTAAATGCAGAAAACAGTAAATCCCGTTATGTGTTTTGTTTACTGAAGATATCTGTTGCAGCATACAGTGATAACCTTTGGCTGATACTTGAAGGAAAGCTCTTTAAATAGTCATGGGCACTGCTAAGAGTTTTGAAAAATACTTTGCCCTTCATCACTTTCAAAATTACGTATTTTTTACAGAAAGTTTTTCTTACATACTCGAGAGAATGTTGATTTGGCATTAATATATTTCTGAAATAATTCAAAAAACATTGGTAAGGCAGGGATTATAAGCAAACTGATTTTAGACTTTTGCATATGTCTCAAAATCAGAGTAGAATGGTATTAGAGCTGTGGAAAAATCAACAGTTCCACTTGAAAAGAGATTGGAATGGTCTTATGGCCATTAAGGTTTAATTCATCTCACTCTGTGCACTTTTCCACTCGCAGTTCTACTTCTGTTTCCCTGAGCTCTGTTCCTAAATCATGTGCTCTAGCCTCCTGAGCATTTATAAGTTTATTAGCATCTTTCTTGTATTTGGGGAACCAAAAACAGACAGTATTCCAGCTCTGGTCTAATGAGTGACGAGTAGACATGGGAATGGTGTGGCAGATGCAGGCTCCCTGACAAAAACGTGACAGAAACCTGACACCAACCAGGGCTTGCCAAAGACTTGATAAACATCTTGACCTCAGGCAATTAGAACGACCACAGTGAATACTCCACTCAAGTATAAATGAAGTGCCACTGATTTTGAGACAGTGCCTTTGGATCAAGCAGGTTTTACAGTCATGGACCTCTCCCCTTGGTTTGGGATGTCATTGAAGATACTTCTGCAGATTGAGTCCTCACCCCACGTTTGGTGACTGAATATTTTTTCTGGATATATCCTTGAGTGAGCCCTTGCCCCCTTTGGTGAGAGACCCCTTTTGGGTATACTTGTGTGGGATGTTTTCCCTTTTATGAGTGAGTGTGTGTACATTTTAGTTCATCTTTCTAGAAAGCATATTCCTTAAAGCTTAGGAACTGTGTAGTAGTATGTTCCTGTCTGACAGCCAAACTTGTAATTTAATTTTGCCAGGAGTGCCAGGTATTTTTTGTTGCAATAAATCTACAATTTGGGTAGCTGTGGGTGCCTCCACAACAGATGGTTACTTTCCTTAGTCTCCTGGCTGTGCTCATGGTTATATAGCTTAGGATACAGTTAGCCTATTACACTGCCTGGGTTTAATGCTCCAGCTTGTGCCCAGAAGCTTTTTTGGCAGAGCTGCTCCCCCACCAGACAATGCCCAGTCTGTATCACAGCAGGGTGATATGCAATGTGTAACATGTATATGTAATATGTATTTGTACTATGTAAGTCTACTGAGGATTAAAAATCTACAGAGCTGTGTTATCTTTTCCATTTTGGGAAGATTATTGCTAACAAGAAAAAACAAAACCTTGCTTTTCATAAATCTGTCCTTTCTAATATCAAACAATTGTAACATCAGTAGAGTTATTACATTCCCAATAGGCCCATCACTAAAAACACCAGTTGTGATACATGCAATGTCATAAGAAGTATCCTCACAAGCCTTAACATGCAGCTGCTTGAACTGATGGGAAATTCAATTAATTGCTTGTCTATATGTTGAAGCTCATTACTACAGGATGAAATTTAGGCTCTCAAAATGAAAAATAACAAAAAGGGATTGATTATTTATTTAGATTACCAAGAATTGTTACAGTGAAAAACAACATAAATATTAGAATAACAAACCTTGTTCTTTAGATGAAATACCAGTCTAAAACCATTAGAGAACAAAAGGAACACAGAAAAATGAAATCAGTTCAATGCCATTGCACTGAAGCAATATAACAATTTATCTAAGGAAAAGAGCTGCTATTAGTTGTCTGGGTACAGCAATGATTAAAAAAATATAGGTCTCTGATGAAATATTTCAGTGTTTAAAAGGTAATGTAAGTATAAAGTTAGGGATAAGTAATAGCAATTATTCAGACAAAAATGGTGAAGGAGGATGCTCTATATAATTTTATCAGATACCTCAAAAAAAGCTTAAAAAAGTGAAAAAAAAAAAACCAAAACAAGGTCATTCCCACATATTTCTACAAAAGCCAGAACACTGAGCAAGAGGAATGTAAGCAGTAGCATCTATCAGGCAACCTCATCCTATACAGCTGGTAAATGGCTTTCTTATTAGACAAATATCAATATTAATAAAATACAAAGATTACAGACACTCATTCATACTGAGACTCAAGCCATCAGGAGTTGGTGGCAGCAGTGATTATATCAACGGAATGTATTATAATGTTCCCTTCAGTGCCTTCTGCTGACTAGCTGACTTTAATAATCATAAACTGCAGGACACTATTTGTGAAATAACTATTAACATTGAACTTTATCTCTCTAAGTAAATATGTATTTAATGAAAAGCTCCTCTGGGACAGGAGTATAAAAATGTGGTTGTTTTTTATAGATTCTTAGAATGTTAGGGGTTGGAAGGGACCTTGAAAGATCATTTAGTCCAACCCCCCTGCCAGACCAAGATCACCTAGATCAAGTCACACAGGAACATATCCAGGTGGGTTTTGAATGTCTTCAGAGAAGGAGACTCCACAACTGCCCCAGGCAGCCAGTGCTCTGTCACCCTCATTGTGAAAAAGTTTTTTCTTATGTTTACCCTAAGCCTCTTGTGTTCCATCTTACTCCCATTTCCTCTTGTCCTAACATTGACTGAGATTGAAAAGAGTCTGGCTCCATCCTCCTTACACTCAACCTTGACATATTTATAGACATTAATGAGGTCCCCCCTCAGTCTCCTCTTCTCCAGGCTAAAGAGACCCATCTCTCTCAGCCTCTCCTCATAAGGGAGATGCTCCACTCCCATAATAATCATGGTGGCCCTGCACTGGACTCTCTCCAGTAGCTCTCTATCCTCCTTGAACTGGGGTGCCCAGAACTGGACACAGTATTCCAGGTGGGGCCTCACCAACGCAGAGTAGAGGAGGAGGAGAACCTTCCTTGACCTGCTGGGCACACTCTTCTTAATTCATCCCCGGATGCCGTTGGCCTTCTTGGCCGCGAGGGCTCATTGTTGGCTCATGGTCATCCTCTTGTCCACCAGGACCCCTAGGTCTTTTTCTCCAGAGCTGCTTTCCAACAGATCAGCCCCCAGCCTATACTGATACATGGGGTTGTTCTTCCCCTGATGCAGCACTTTACACTTGCTCTTGTTAAATTGCATCAAATTTTTCCCTGCCCAGCTCTCCAAACTGTCCAGGTCACACTTGATGGCAGCACAGACTTCTGGAGTGTCGTCCACTCCTCGCAGTTTTGTATCATCAACAAACTTGATGAAGGTACACTCTATCCCTTCGTTCAGGTCATTGATGAATATATTGAATGGTATTGGACCCAGCACTGACCACTAGACATACTTGTCCATCTTGTAAAGATATTTCTCTTTGGTGGATAGTATTGTGAGAATTCATACACTTCATTTTTTCTCAACACTGTTATAAAATATGGCATCATTAAATAAATGTCATCATGATTGTTATGTCATGAACAGAACAGTGATATATCTGTAATAAAATCACAAGCACAAACTTTCTTGACCTTATTTAAAAACCTAATTCTCAAGCAAGGTTGAAACTTAGATTTTTTTTTTTTTTTTTTTTTTTTTTAAGTGACTAGGTTGATATTTTGATTTCAGGTATTCTTGATTGGAAATCAGGAGCCAGAATATTTCCAACTATTAGAGAATTCAGGTCTAGATTAGGATGTCAAGGGTTAAAATGAAAACAATCCATGTGCTGTTCTTCATGGTGTGAATATAATATGAGATCAAGCTTGAAAAAATATCTTGTCTTTAGGTAGGTTACATGGGTGATAGCAAACCTTAGAGACTAGGTTTTACTCTAAATTGTCTGGATATAAGAATATTTGGATGATCTTGCAATCCACAGCTCAAAATCTTGATCCATTGAAGTTTCTTCTAGCACTGCTAATGCATCTGGCTCTGCAAATCAAGCTATCTCATATCTTTGTGTCCTGATCAGTAAATCCCTCTTCTTCTCCCAGAATCATTGCTCTCTCATAGAAGGCCACTTGTACAGGGATTAAGGAAAGAGTTAACCAATACCAGCCTTCTCCTTTGTCTCTTCCCTGGACCAGCCCCCTGGTGAAGGCATTTTCATGGGGCCTTATCCAAGTGTCATGGCTGCATGTGCCTCAAGGTTGAAAGAAAATTTAACATCACTCCTTGTAAATTGATTCCCTGGAGCTTCATGTTACTCTTATTTTCAGCTACCTAAATTTCTGGTGGGATGAATAAAAGGGACAATGCAAGTGGCAAAATCAAGCTTGTCCCTCCTGCTGCAAAAGCTAAGAAAGGTCAGCTGGAATGTGTGAATATATCTAGCAGCACTGGAAAGTAATAAGCTCCACAAAACAGGATATCCCATTCAATTTATATTTTATGTTCTTCAGCAATGACCTGAATAGTCTTCCTGGAAAAGCCTGCCAACATTTGAATTACATTATCTATACTGATTTACAGGACATATCTGGGAGTGGCAGTGTGGAAAGGTTTTGTATTGGGAAACAAGTCCTAAAATTATATTGTTTGGGAATATAAGGAGTCATTTCTGCCTCTCTGAGTTTAAGAACTCTATGCACATAGATTTATTATTGAAAGTCATTACTACTTATAATTTTAAGCATACACTGACAAATTCTGCAGTGATTATTCATTCTGCCTCTCTGTGGATATGAACAGAGCAGCAGGTATACTCATTTTTTTCCTACCTCTGTCTTTGTTCAACTCTGCATGAGAGAAATGATATCTGTCATATCCCAAAGAATAATTTTTGCTTACACAATTCATTTGAAACATCTCAAAGCAGAAAGGAATTGATTAGCATCCAGCAGACTTTGTATAATTTATACTTCGGTGTGCTCCAGTCATTACTAGTGCAGTACTAGTTAGGGAATAGCCAAAAGCTGAAACTATTCAATTGTCTTCAACATTTTCTCAGCTGTATAAACCTGTATTTAGTGGATGTTATAAAGGGGATACAGAACCTGTTCTCTCTTCAGTGCCCTTTATTTCCTCATTCATTCTGTTTGCTTGGGAGATCATATAACAGAAAAAGTTGTGGGGATGCCTAAATGTGGCACTGCCATTTCAGCTCTGTTACCATCATGTGGAGCAAGGCCTGCATCTAGTAGACACTGAGCTTCATCTCACAAAAACATGAGGATGGAGTGCTTCTTTCACAGAGCTTTTGAAACATAGCAATAGGAGATAGTGGCTTGGAAAATTGCCTTTTAAGGATTTTTTTTCTTAGTTTCTCCTTTTCTGCCTACAGCAGGAACAACGACAACAACTTTATGGTAATTTTGATATGGAAATTTTCAGGGTAGTTATGACCATGAAAATCCCACAGAGTTCAGAAATAAGAATATTAGTAGTTTCTTCACAGACTTGATTCCCATCATATTGCCATGCATTGATGCACACAGTATCTCTGTAAGGTCATGAAACATTATTGATTATCATTCCTGTCCTATTTTTTCAGGAACTGTGAAGGAAATTAGATTATCTGAGATTGCAGAGGCAGAACTCAAGCTTGTCCCCTTCTCTACTGAGTTAGAGCTTGTCCTAATGCAGCCACTACTTTTTAGAAACAAAATGTTACAAAATAGTTTTGTTGGAAGAGATTCACATGATTTATAAGGGACTTCTTGCAAATATGTAGCTGTAGGTCAAAATCCAGATCACTGCTCAGAGGGAAAGCTACAGCAAGTTTAGTGTTTGCACATCAGCTTGTGCAAATTTGTTCTGCATGGAGTGAGCCCAAGTGGGGAAAGGTGCAGCTTTGCTTCAGTTTTTCCTTATCTCCATGTGAGCTGCTTCTGGGTTCCTGCTCAAAGTAGTGAGTTAAAACTGTAGTTAGTGAAGATAAAACTATACCTCTATAAGGCAATTCAGTCCAGTCCAACACAGGGCACACCTATGTTGCCTCACTATAGCTATTCAGTGATACTTGTAGCAATTTACCACACCCAATTTACGCCCCAAGATCCTGGGTTTGTTTTTAAGTCTTCTGTCTTATCAGTCAGGTATGTGGGTACCTTTCATACTTTAAGGCATAAACACTTGTACTTAGATGATTGAGTCCCATTCCTTGTGGCTCACTGGTGCCTTGTATTTTAGTGTCAACTGCCTGTCTTGATCAATCTGTAAACTTAGGCATCTAAGTTAGCTGAGATGCCATAGACAATCAGATATCTATGTGACATATGGCAGCTAGAGGATATCTACACTCTTCTGGACCAGCATGCAGAAGTCAAGTGAGATACTGTAGGTCTTCTTAGATGACTGTAGATACTAAAAAACTGAATCAAATTTTGTGGTTACAAAGGTAATCTAGACTCTGACAATCTTGTTCACATGCATCCAAATACGTAAATGCATCAAACTGATTCCTTCAGCTACATTTTTTGTCTTTGTCATAAACAGCTGAGACTGAAAGAAAACATCCTTCATTCCCCATTCACCTCTCAGTTTTAAAATGGATGTTTTCCATGTAATCCTAGAGTAAAACCTACAAAAGATCCTTCAGCAAATAACTGAATAAAACCTAATCATTAGTAGTAAGCATATTACTGAAATGAAAGAATGAAAAGCAATTAGTGTGCCAAGCTTCAACATAGACTAATTTGTATTAGAATTCCAGAAAGATAATCCCATATAGCCAAGCTGAAACTAATGGCTGGCATCACACATATTGGTGCACTCTTTTTTACATTGTAAAACTATAAAAATCAAATGTAAATTAAACATCTACATGTGGAAATAATGTGGTTCTTGCCTTGAATTCATTAGTTTTCAGAAAGTAAAGATGATAATGTGAGTTACAATATATATAATGATAGAAAGGTAAATACACCTCCCTTTCTTTTTTTTTAGGCAACCATAATACCAACAAAATGTTATAAAATAACTAGAGCACCTGTTTCAGAAGATGGGCTTATTGGAAAGGAAACATCCTCTATCCAAACCTACAAAATTACAAGATGGTGGCTTCTAAGATTAATAAAAGAGTTTAAAGATGGGAAAAGGAAAGCTGGAAAAAGAGTAGATAAATGCAAGTTGCTAACGTAGGGGATAAGATTAAAAGGTTCCTTAGTTTGAGAATAGGATCTACTCTTATTGTAGTACATAGTTCTTGAAATAGCAGACTTCAAAGATTTTCCATGGCCATGAGCAAGATGTAATGAATTAGTGATGAAGTCTAGGAAATCCTCTCCCCTTCCTTAGGAAAAATGGCTGATTACACTTTTGAGTTGATATATTATTGGAACAGTTTTGCTGCAGGGTGTCCCTAACAGTATGCTAGGGAATAGTCCTTAGTGATACTCAGGGACAATTCGGTTAGAAACTCACTGACATTTCTCATGATCATTGCGATTTCCTTACTCCACTGATTCCACTGTATGTCTGACTCTCCTGGATGTCTGATGTTACATCAGGCTCATCCTTATGGTTATCAGTTGAAGGGTAAGTCCCATCTTTATCACTATCAGTGTTGCATTGCTCTTTCAGGGCTTATAAAAAATGCTGACAGTTATTCGTATGTTTAGATGGATGAAGGTATCAAATTATAATAATTTTTGCAACTTTTTCTTCATATTTTTTAACAGTCTAAGTAATCCCTTAAGGAACGGAATGTCTTTATTTTTTATCCCATAAAATACAGCCAAAGGAGTGTGTAAGCATTTTAATGATCAAACTATAGACTGCTATTGATGCAACAGAAGATCCAGGCGTATTCAAAGATCTGTAGTGGGAAGATTTACTGTTCCCACTCAAGAGTAATCACTGTCCCTAAAAATTGAACTAATATTGTCTCAATGCCTCGTGAGATGAAAGCAATGAAACTCTTATTTGACATTTTTCCATGCCATGAGCAAACATTTTTATGAGAAGCTACAATTAAGTTAGGATACAGAGTGCCAGCAGCTGAAGATTGGTTTTGAAAAAACTGAAAGAAGTATTTTGTGCCAACATATAGAAAAAGGAAGACTTGCAGAAAGAATGAACATCTGACTTAACAGGTACGTCATTTCATTCTTCTAAATGTCTTTCAAATAAAAGATATACAATACCCTGTAGTCTGGATACCCTGTTGTTGGCAAGAGAGAAAGCTTGCTCGGGAACCGTCCAGAACACACATGTACAAATAAATAAAATATTATCCAGAAGAAGCTCTGAAATGTGTAAATATGCAGATTAAAATAGCTGAATTGGTTGATTATACTCACCTTTCTCCTTATTCCTTTCCTTCAACATGTTTTACATTTTTATAGATTTCTGTTCCCACTGTTCACAGATTATGGTATTAAATATAGCTTTATTATTCTAAAGTCATCTATTCACTTTCATTGGAACATTGGATTGTATCATGAGATTCATAGAGCAGAATAAAGAATACTCATTACCCCTGCATTTCTTTAGTATTTTATGTTTTGACATGAAAAATATTTTTGCAGAAAATTCACTCCTAACACCACTTTTTCAATAATATGACTATTGTCTCAAATTGTTTTTGCTTTATATCACCAAAAAGTGTAATTTATGTGAGCTTCTGAATTGTATTAAAATGCATACATACATTATTGTATGGGATGTTATTGCATTCCTGTTTCATTCAACGGTAGAGCTTCTGATGACATGAAGGAAGTGAGTATTATTCTACTTTTTGTTTAGATGATCTTTACATCACTGTTAAATTTATTCTGTTTATACTTCACTGTGGGATGATAAGGATCATCAAAAGGCTATTATTAAAAACAAAAAAGAAAACAACTACTTATGATTTCATTACTTTAATAAGGAAGGGAAACATATAAACTGATTTGCTCATCTAGGTTGAAGTTGAAACACAGTCACCATGTCTAGTTGAGTTTGATAGAGGACATCTTAGAGAAATTATTTTGGCATCTCTTCCTTCTCTGGAAGTAACCGCTTGTTCCTCAGATAATTACTATACCAGACTGTATCATCATAGCAAAACACTTTGGATGGTGAGCGTAAGTATGTACTTTGACTTATCCTTGATACTCAATAAATACTTACATCATCTATTTATGAACTCAGAAGATTTCAGTAGACAATGATTTCTTTCTCACTGAAAAACAGATTTTCCTGTACCACAGGACTTGATCTTAAAGGTCTTTTCCAACCATAGCAATTCTGTAACAGGGGGAAAATTTGTGCTTGAAGATGAGACGTTACTCAAGTGCTGCTCTATTATTCCCGTGCTCTGCTAAGAAGGAATGGCCTGATAGTCTCCAGCATTCTCTCAGAACATTTTCTAATTATCGTGAAAGCACCCACAAAACAGAACCAAAAATTACCCTGCATCCGAACAGACCAAAGTAAATTACAAATTCAGATGTCAGGTAGGAATATATTACTACACAACTAATTCTTAAGTTTTGTGAATATCCTTTGTAGAAAAATGATACAAAATGTATACACATTAACTCATAAAAGGGAAACCCTACCATTCAAAGGGATCACTCACCCACAAAGGTTGAGGGATATATATATATATCACTCGATATATATATATCCAGAAGAATTATTTACTTACAGAAAGGGGGATTGAGGGATCACTCAGTTCTGTGAAGTTTCCTTGGGCAGTGTCCCAATCCAAGAGAAGGGTCCCCAAATTAGCTCAAATTAGCTTTCCAGTGGGGTTCCATTTATACCCTAGTTTAGTCTGAACTGTGGTCTTTTTAATTAATGGGGGCAAGGATATGACAAAGGCAAACTAAGGGCCTGAAACAAAATAATCAAGTTTTAATGGCCATGAAGCCATGATCTTTATTGCATCTTTGGCAAGCCCTGGCTGTTGTCAGGTCTTTTCTATACTTTTCTATAACCATAGATTTTTATATTTTTTTCACTTTTAAGTTGTTGGGGGTTTTGTTTGTTTGTTTGGGGGTTTTTGTTTGGTTGGTTTTGGGTTTTGTTTGTTGTTGTTGCTGTTGATGATGTTTTGGTTTGGTTTGGTTTTGGCTCAGTACAACTATTACATTCACCGGCAGACCTTAGCATGGCTTGAGGCTTATATGGGCCAGGAGCAATTGCCAGTAGTTGCCTTGGATGATGACATCATATTCTGTAGAGTAAGAGTTTAGTCATATGGATGCAAGCTCTGCAGAGCCAAATTCACGACAAAAGAACTGCTGTATGTGAATGAGTGTGTTTGCCATTTTCCATTAGATGGATATTGTATAGTTTTCTATATTTGACAGTAATGTAAGTACTCTTTGATGTACATGTAAAAAATGAGGTGGAAAAAAGTACAAACTCAAATTTTTTATATGTGACAGGGCTATTTGTCATCTCTATTATATGATTTTCCCTGTGATCCTTGCAAAAGCATGTGTTGTATTTGGCAAACAAGACTATTGCTTTATAACTATTT
>JANIJG010017513.1:0-44544 GCA_024611175.1 Megaceryle torquata | reverse complement strand
GTGCTCTCTACAGCCTGGAGACTGGTTTTTAACTGCAGCGCTCTGGTCTCGTGCAGCCGATTGGCAATACCTGGAAATTTCTGAGCGCTAAACCTTGTGGTGCTAAGAATTCTCTTTTAAGGACATTTTAAAGCATGGGAAGGGTGATGTCCATCACCACGCAAACCCTGGACTGTTGGTATTTGCTCTCCTGCTTGTTTCCAGCAGCTTTGGCCAAGCCTTAGGTTGGTCCCCTGGGTCTGGGACAGTTAGAGTGTGGGGTCAGGGTGGATGCTGACAAAGTGCCTGGGATCAGAAGAACACCATGGGAGGAGCAAGGATGGATGGGTGGCTCTTGGAGCCCGAGGAGAAGAGCCTGCAAGATCAGGGCTGTGTAAAGAAAGGACTAAAGGGAAGGAGGAGCGGACCAGGGCAGCTTTGGGAAGGTGGGTCTGCCTCCGCTGGAGTGATGGATAGGTTCATAGGTCTTGTGTGAAGAGATGTGTTCCCATGGGGACAGGAGCAGCAGCAGCATCTGGAAGCAGAAATCACCTCACCTGCCGTTCATCTTGAACTGCTGGGCCTTGCTGACCTCCTGCTTTACAGGCAGATGAACAAAGGGTCTGGTCATAAGTAGCAGGCTCCAGACCACCTAATCAGAGAATAATAAGGCCATGCTCCCTGTCTGATCCATTGATTTTTCACTGGAGTCAAAGGCAAATGCAGGGGGAAACCCAACCAGCAGTAAAGGCTCTGGCTGGAGCACAAGAAGGCACCTGCAAGGGCTGGAGCTCAGCACGCTGAGGGCTTGGGAGGAAAGGGGCCGCTTGGGGACAAGTGGTGGTGGCACCCGTGATGTTAGAGATAGTTTGCAACCCGCTGCCTGCACTGCTGAGGACAACTCTCTGCACATCCACCTCTTTGCTCCCCATCGTGTCCTTCCTCTAAGCTTGATGCCGGTGCGGTGCCTAAAGGTGGTTTTCAAGCAGTGGTGGCCAGGAGGGCTGAGGATGGAGCCCGCGTTCATCTGCTGGCTCCTTTTCCACATGCCCATGGGGCAGAGGCTGTATTTTTGTGATGTCTTGGTGCAGTGGGGTCTGAGGGTGTCAAAAATGTCAGAAGGGAGGAGGGATGTAAATGTTTAGATAAACAGAGATCAAAAGGACACAGATAAATCCAGAAGATCCAAACAGACTTCACCTGCAATTTAATCAAAACTTGGAGCTTTCACTCAGTTCCACATTAATGCCACAAATCTCGATGGGTTTTGAAGTAAAAATCAACCCCCAAATTTGTCATATTTTGCCCGGTGTCCGTCGCAGCGTTTCAGGCCGTGCAGCTCATCCTCTGCCAGGGCGGGCGAGCCGCTCCTCGAATTAGATTAGCGTCGGTGTGGAGGTGTAATCATAAACACTTACTTTGTGCTCAAGTCGGGGGAAGAGGGAGCACGAGAGCGCGGAGATAAGAACAAATATGCAAGAGCACAGTGTGTTTTTAATGGAAGGGAGATTTATTTCTCTCCGTGTCTTTTTAAGCCTCTAGATAGATCATAAAAAAAAAAAAAAAAAAAAAAAGCCCAACCCACACACAACCTGTCTGCCTGAAATAGCCGAAATGTAATTTAAAGAGCATCATTTTAACTAATACTTCACTTCAGAGACACCTGCCCTATATTCATTGGAGATGCAGCTGCATTAGAGCATCTGATTTATCTTCGGAAAGGATGTGTGAGTTCCTTTGTTCCTGATGTGTCCCTTTTGAGGAGCAAAGCGGGACAGGGCTGGTTCAGTGAGCTCAGCCTTGCCTGTGATGCCCACTCCTCACGGACAAAGAGCTGGGGGTGCACGGGGAGACACAGACACACACACATTCGCCAGGAGCAGGACCTGTGTAGGGCATGGTTCCTTGCCCTCAACTGGTTTGAGGTAGAGGAGTTGAGGTTTCCTGCTGAATTTAGGAGGACAGTGTGTGCTGATGGACCAGATGAGTGGTATGTACGGATCTAGAGCAGAAGTCTTGTGAGGAGCAGCTGAGGGCCCTGCGGTTTTTCAACCTGGGGAAAAGGAGGCTCAGGGGAGACCTTCTGGCTCTCGACAGCTCCCTGACAGAAGGTTGGAGCCAGGGGAGTTGTGCTCTTCTCCCAAGGAATAAGCAACACGACAAGAAGAAACAGCCTCAAGTTGCACCAGGGCAGATTTAGGTCAGACCTGAGGAATAATTTCTTCCCTGCAAAGTTTGTCCAGGGCTGGCCCAGGCTGCCCAGGGCAGTGGTGGAATCCCCATGATCCCTGAAGGGGTTTCAAAGCCATGGAGATGTGGTGCTGAGGGATGTGGTTTAGTGGTGCCCTGGCAGTGCTGGATTAATGGTTGGACTGGATGATCTGAAAGATCTCTTCCAAGGAAAACAATTCTATGATTCTGTGCTCATGTAAACTTACGCTCATTGGTACAGGAGACTCCAGGTTGGTGAGGAGGTGCCACTTGCAGGAACACCTGCTTGGGTTGCTTGCCCTGAACTGGATATGTCCATCTTCACTTACATGACCCTAGCTGTGGATAGGACGTGGCCAGTAGCTCTGTCCCTGTGCAGAAATGTCTGCACCTACAGTTCCCGTAACCACAGGTTCTCATGTTGTACCATCTCACATGCTGTTGTCTTTTTAATAAGCCTGAGAGGGAGAGAGATATTTGTCATTGTGTTGATAAAGAGAGGTGAAACCCAAAGAGACCAAGTGTTGTGCCCAGGACTACTCTAGCAGAGCAGGGAGTGGTGTAGACATCAAGCCATCTTTCTCTGCAGCTTAGTGACCTGCAGCAAGGAGGCTTTTCTAACAGTCAAGAAAAAAAATATTCCCTAAAGAATGATTTTCTCTCAGGGTGTAACCTAGTGGAGGAAAGGATTCAAATTTGTCTTACATCCCTCAGGAGATGGCAGTGCAAGGGCTGGTCCCAGACAGCCCCGAGGTCCCGGGTGACTTGCATCTGCTGGAGGACAGCTATCGAGGATGAGGGAGTATGGGGATGCACAGGAGGAATAGCAGGGAGAAGAGAGCTGTTGTCAAATCCCCAGCTCACCCTTCCTGGTCTGAAGTTCACTTGTAATATTTTTCTCAACTCGGGTTGCTAATGCGTTTTGTTCTCCGGAGTGTGCGTGGCCCGACTTCCCGCGCAGCCTTTAATTAGTTTCTGGATGATGACATCTCCGCTGAGAATCATCTCGTCGTGTCCCTCCGATCTCAAGGGGAGATAAAAGAATCTAATAAAGACATTCAGCATTTCTAGGTGATGGGTTTGACAAGCTTTGTATTAACAAGAAGTCATATTCAAACTTTCTTGGGCACCCTCGACACGCTGCGGCTTGTCCCCACGCAGGCATTTTACCCGGGGCGGGGTCTGACGGAGCCTCCACCAGCACCAGGTGGGATGAGCAGGGCAGAGCTGGGGACCCTGAGCAGGGTGAGATGGAGTCGCTGTCGGTGTGATGGTCACCGTGGGGGTGGTTAATAATAACGGTGGGTAATAACGCTGGAAAGGTGATGCAAGTGTCTTAAGGTTTCGAGATCCTTCAATTTTCTGCCTTTCCCGAGGTGTTGCTTGACTCGCAGGGGAATCCCAGGTGGCTCGAGGTGCAAAAACTGGAAACTAGATCCTTGCTCCGCATGGCATGTGTGGAGCTGAAAATGAGCTCTGTCTAGACAGGGAGCTGAAACATCAGTCCGTCCCCGCTCGTCTGCGTTTCTTCACAGTTAGCAATCCAGAAACTTTATTCTTGCATCTTTATGGGGTTCTTGAGGGTTTTGGGTGTTGTGGGTGTTTTTTTGAAAGAGGAGTATGAAGTAGTAGACCAAATGTGGCATCCCAGCTCCTTAAGGTAGCGGCAACCTGAATCCAGACTGGTGACCTGGACCCATCTGGAAGTCAGGAAAGAGTCCTTGTGCCAGGGACCTGCCTCTCCTTCCATGCCACATTTATTCCAGCGTATCCCTCGACTGCAGTAGGAGTATGGCTGATTTATGCTGTTGTAAGTGGAATCAGATTGGGCTCCCTTTTGGCACTTAGCTATAAAGTTTATCTGCAGAAACCCTGCTGCTTACACGGTGAATTATACGCACGTTCACAAATACTTTACTAATGAATGATTGGAAACGTCTTGTTTCCCCCCCTCCTCCTCTGAATTATTAGGACGTTGTGCCGTATCACCTACTGCAGAGGCGGGAGTAAAAAATTTGGCGTCCTCCAAGCTCAGGAGAGCTTTGCTGCAACAGGAGCCGTTACCTGCTTGGGAAATCATTTAGACGCATCTCGGCGCCGTATGACACATCTCATTACGCCTTGCTTTAAAACGAGCAATTGTCATTAGTTATTTATTAATTGCTTATTAAGGTTGTTATGTATGTCCTCTTCGTTTTCAGGCTGCTTTCTTCACGTCTTTGGCTGCTGCCAGTTTTCTGCAGAGTGGGGTTCGGTCCTCTGGCAAAGCTGGTGTGGCGGTGGGGAAGGGGGTGATGGTGCAAACCTGGGGGGCAGGATCGGCACCTCTAGTTGAGAGGGGTTTGTATAGAAGCCTACGTGACCGAGCAGGCTCTAAGCTCATGTTTGCCCTTCCCCGCACCCCCATGGACTTCAATGCGGCTCCTCCTGGAAGGATGGAGCCCTCTTTTAATTATGGCTGTGTTAGAGTGGCACAAACCGGTTTCAAAGCCTGTTATAATATACCTGTAATTAAAAGCACAGGTATCTCAATGTGTTCCCCTTAAAAGAACAAAAAAAGTCTTGGAGACAAAAGAGGGAGAAGACACAGTGGAGGTGCTCGGAAATGCGGCAGCCAGAGCACGGTATCTCCTCCTGACCTGGCAGAGAGGAAACTGCTCTGGTGACAACCTGGAGAGGTTGGATGGGGAACCCAGTGTCAGGGTCCCCACCTTGCACCCGTGGTTTTGACAGACCCCTCCATCGCTGGCTCAGCAGCGAGGGCTCGGTCTGACTCGTAGCATCACCGCGAGCAGGGCTGGGGCACCCGGCGCTCCCCCTCGCTGGGTGCCTGAGGCAGGACCCAGGGGAACAGCGCTCTGTAGAACACGGGGGAGTCTGGGCGACAGCAGTAAGAGGCTGTTATTAAGAGCAGGAGCAGCGGCAGCCTGATGTTCAGGAAGCTGCCAGTGCACATCACAGATCGCCTGCAGAACGCAAACCTGAATCTCCCTCTTTTTCTTTCTTCGAGACACTTTTATAGTTGTTCTTTGTTGTTTCCTTTGATCTGGAGCAGATGTTGCTCGTGCTGGAAGATGGAGGTTTGCATGTTTTATGTGCGGGGGAAGCAAGGCGCTGCCAGGCTTACCGGGAGAGCCCGCTGGCTCGCAGGCTGCTGCTGGGGCAAGCACCTGCTCTGCCCGAGAAAGGATTTGCAGGTCTGGAAAGGTCCCACTTGTGCTTCTGGGCTCCCAAAACTGGGTGGAAAGGAGGTGCTAAGACAAAACAAAAACAAAAACAAAAAAAAAAAAAAAAAAATCCAGTTACTTCTCAAAGGCACCCAGCTTGGGGAGGCTCACCTGAGATCTCCTTCTCCATGTCTGGTGGAGAGGTTACTCCATGTTCACGCTCCCCTAATACTCTGCGGCCTCTTGCCTGACGTGTGGCTGGAATTTGGGCTGCCGGGGGAGCCCAGCTGCACCAAGGGGCGGGACAGAGTGTCAGGGAGAGGGGAGCAGAGGCAAGTGGCACAGTCATTGCACGCGAGGAAGATGGACGGGGAAGTTGCGACGGTAGGAGACGGCAGGGTCAAAGGGTACATGCGTGGGGGGCGTGAGCTTCTGCGTCTGGGCTGGCTCTGGGACGGGTGTTTGGAGGTGAAAGCACAGCAGGGCTACAGTCTGTGCCAGCGGCAGGAGGGTGTCTGTGCGCCAGGGAATATATCTGTGTAGGCAAGCGCATATGCTCGGATCCGTAAAGACATATATCACCTGACTGAACACCCTCGAACGTGTAACGCGCCATATGGTTTGGTTAAATATTTAAGCAAGCTGCTTTCTGTCCTGGGGACTCCACGTGTGTGAGCGGGTGCCAAGCCTGGGCAAACCGGGGGCATGGCCCTGGCACCTGTGGAGGGCTGTGGAGGTGGAGAGCAACCCCAGAGACCTTCCCCGTCATCATGGTGAGGATTGGGGGGGTGGAGTTAGTGAAAAAGAAATCAGATCAATAAACCACCAGTCTGCCTCTGGGGAAATCTGCGCTGTGTCACTGGAGCAGCTTGGCCAACACTGCCATGTTTAATCACTTCTGAGCAAGAGAGATGCCGAACACAAAAGGACTGCCCGCAAGGAGAGGGTTCCCGCCTGGGAAGCTTGCATTTATTTAGCTTTATTTATTTATTCATTCCCATAGGGGCACAGCTCCATCTGCGTCCCACGTTCAGCAGGAGAAATTTCTCCTCTGCCCCGTTGCCGCAGCGATGGCAGCTGACGGCGAAGGTGTTTTAATGCAGAGAGGGAACCGGAGCACTGGTGGCCGTTAATTTATATTAAATATATACCTGCAATCACTGATTTTTTAAGGTTTCCCTCTCTAGTGTGGTAAAAGCCTTACAATGTATCTGCTCAGTCTCCAGAAAGGCATCTTAATATAGTTCATGTGGATAATTATTCAAACGTTTAATTAGCATACAATAAATGTCGTGTGTCCTACCACTGTACATTTAAATGAAGAGTTAGCTAATGACTTCACTGACACGGCTCTGCTTTACTTCCCAGAGACCTCATCTCATCCCAAGCAGGCCATGGGAAATTGCCTCTCCCCAAGCGTGTCCCGAGCTCGCCAGGGCACGGTGGGATTTTCCCCTTGCGAGCGAGCGGCTCGAGAGACTTGGAGAGAGCTGCAAAGTCTCCCCTTGCCCAGCCGTACCGCAGTGCCATCGTGTCTCCTCCTCTGCCTGGTCTGAGAAAAATTTACATCTCCTGCTGTATTGCTGAGGGGGAGGATATAACACTCCCTTGCTTTAGGAAATCCAAGTTTGCTTTGTTTTAATTATGTTTTAGGATCTGGTCGGCCGATGTGATTACAGATTTTTGCCTGGGCGGGTGCAAATCCATGCGTGCGGTACCGGAGCCGCGGTGCAGTCTGACTTGATTTTATTTTTCTAAGTCTCGTTGAGCTCTGCAAAACAAGCTGAATTGGGTCGATGTGGATTCAGTAGTTAACATCAGAAAGGCTCCTCTGTGATGTAGTGAGGGTCACGTTGAAGCTGAGAGATGTTGCTCCAGGTTTGTCGGGACTTGGAGCTGGAAGCTCTCGCTGCTTCCCAGGAGATGGACTTAACTCGATGATCTGAAAGGTCTTTTCCAACCAGAACAATTCTATGATGGTGGGCAATTCGCTGCACTGCCACTTGCCTCTTTCCACCTCTCCAATGGCAGTGGTAATCCCTCCTTGGCCTCTTTTTGTCATCCAGACTCTAAGGTGGGTCTTCTTAAAACCCTTGTGGGTTTCCTGGTCCTGGCCTCGCCACGGCAATCGCAGCGCTGGTGGAATTAATTACATTGCATCTCCTCAATGGACTACATGGTTATTGGCAGAGCATGTCCCAGCTCCGGGCGGGTGGTCCCAGGAGGCCTGTGCCGTCCCCTTACGCTGGGCTTAATGACACTGATGCATATTAATATTTCTCTCGGTGGTGTCTTCATGCCCTCCACTGTCCTGCCCCAGAGTCCCCGCTGTTCTGATGGTGTCTGATCCATAGTTGTCCTCTGGTGCATGATTAGCAGATTAGCCGTTGTGCCCAGAGCAGCAAAAAAATGAACTCCCAGAAGCCCTTCAAAACAGAGAATAATTCATTACCCACCTTGATTTCCACTTAAAATGTACTTTAACTACACTTCCAACTACAAACCCTAAATCACCCTCATGTTCACAAAAAATCCATCATTTTTTATTTTATTGCACGGCACTGGCATGACATAATCCCTTCCAGAGCGTCTTGGAGTGCTTTACGGATCAATAAATTACTTACCTGCACAGCAGAGGCAACGCGTGCAAGGCCATTGCAGTCATTCCAGCTCGGCGCGGACCCGGGAAGGCGCCGGGAGGTGGGGAGAGGAAGGGAAGGAAGGTCCAAAGTCGGGAATAGGGGTGTTGTGATGCTCCGGGGGTGCAGCTTCAAGCGGGTGGATGAACGGGGAGGGTGGGAGGAGCAGAGGATGCTTTGCGAGTGATTTGTGGCTCTCCTGCAAAGCGCCGCAGCGGGTGCCAATCCGCCGCACGGCTCCGGAGAATGGCCTGGAAAAAAATCAACCGAGGAAGGCGATGGTCTTTATTATGTTGTGCAGGTGCAGGCTGATAACAGCAGCCGATCGTTTTTCTCACGGAGCTCCTAGAAAACTCAGCCCTCCCTGGCAGCCGCATCGTGTCCTCCGCTCGCGCAGCAGCAGGGGCTGAGCGCTCCCCGCTCGCTCCTCACCCCTTCACCGCTTCTCAGACCCCTTCTCATCGCCCCCATCCTGTATCCGTGTCCTCTCTTGGGCCCCTTGTACCTGACTTGCTCCTGACTGTTCACGATGGCAGTGACAGTGCAGTAGGATGCTTTTCATCCCTACTGAATTGCATGGGGATAGACCTTAGAGGCTCCTGGGTAGGCTTGTTACCTTCATGCCCAGCTTCTCTCGATGCTTTTTTGGTTGCAGAGGCCAGACAAGATCTGCACGACTGCAGAGCAAGCTGCAAGCCACAGACAGGCTGCTGGGCCATCTTATCTAGACAGTGCTTTTGCCAAGAAAGTCCAGATGATCCTTGAGGTCCCTTCCAGCCTGGTGTTCTGTGATTGTATATGTCTGCTTTGGGTACACGTGTAGCACCAAGAGCAACTGCTACCTTTGAGGGGGTAGATGGTGGGTTTTGGTAGATTGCAGCTCTGCTGGAAAGGGTTCATTGTGGAGGTCAGGACAGGATGAATCCTGGAAGAGGGCTGGGGAAGAAATACCTGCTGTGGGTTGGGGTTATCACCAGCAGCTGCTGGCCAGCAGCCAGATAAACAACCGAGGCAGCCAATGGGAGAGGTGATGCTACCCTGAGCCCTGCCCCTATAGAAGGGGGGGGCTGGCCCAAGGTGGGAAATGGTTTTCAACTTGCTGCAGTGTGTGACTTCAGCTCCTGGCTGGAAATGGGGAAAGTGGCATCTTGGGCACAGGTAGAGCCTCTCGTTGGTTTTGTCTGTTGTGTCATTAGTGCTGTTGTTTTCTTCTCTGTTTGTGTTGTATTATTAACTTGTCCTTACCTCTACCCCTGGGGTCTCCCCTCTTTGCTCCCTCCCAGTTTTGGGAGGGGAGGAAGCGGTGAGCGAGCGGCTGCGGGTGCTCTGCAGTTGGCAGAGGTTAAAACCGCAACAGTCCTTTTTTGGTCCCTGACTTGGGGCACGAAGGGTTGAGATAGAAACAAATCTGACCAGAGCATGTTAAAATAATCATGTAATACACACTTTTTTTGTATTGCTTAAATAGTGCAAGATCACAATGTTGGTCCATCTGTTTGCAGGGTGGTGTTATGTGACCCCTTGTATGTACCACGTGTTCTCTGGGATGCTGTTGATTATCTCAGGGAAATGGGTTAGGACTGTCATGTTGCTATAGTGGATTTTGTCAGCCTATGATGTGATTATACCCCTGATCACGTGGTTCAACTGGACTGTGAGCGTAGTCTTGTCGTTTATTAGCAATCTATGGGCAAAACAGGGGAGGACACTGTCAGCTTTTGAGAACAGTGAAACATTGAGTATTCCAGCAATGTCCAGACCAGCCTGCTCTTGTTACTGTGTCTCCTGGATGTGTCCCAGGTCTTGTATAGGGTCAAACAAATTGCGTTGAGGAATACAACCCTGAGGCTGGATGGTTATGAGTGGCAGGGTGTGTGGGAGAGTATGGGTAAGCATCTAGGGCAGTGGTCACCTTGAATGTTTTGGGATTTCAACCCTGAATGACTGCAGAACCCTGAGAAACTAGTAATATATTTGGAAAAAAACCCTATGTTATTAGCCTGGGAATTCTAGAGACACAAATCACTGTGGTGTGCTGGGGCCTGGCTCACACTGCAGAGCTCTCTTTAAAACTATTCAGTACCCTCAAGGGAAAGAGAAGGTATTTGGACCCAAAACCAAACCAGCAGATATTGCAGATATTACAGCACTTGTGACAAAATCTGTGACTACTCAAACCTGGGTGGCCACAGGGAAAGCAGAAAAACAACCCCTGATGGTATCAGGTGGCTCCAGGAATATTCTGGGTTAGGGTTAATTGGGTTGGGGTTAATTATCACCAGCAGCTGCTGGCCCAAGCAGCTGGGAGGGGCAAGATGGGGAGTAAACAACCAAGCCAGCCAATGGGAGAGGTGATACTGAGCCCTGCCCCTGTATAAGGGGTGGGCTGACCCAGGCTGGGTGCCTGGTTTCAGCTTGGTGTAGTGTGTGGCTTCAGTGTGGCCAGAGCAGGGAAGATGGCCTTTTGGGCACAGGTAGAGCCTTCCTGCTTTCTATCACTGGCTTTGTCTATCACTTCATTACTACCGTTGTTTGTGTTGTTTTGTTAACCTGCCCTTATCTCAGCCCCTGGGATCTCACCTTTTTTGCTTTCTTCTGATTCTCCTTCCTGTCCCAAAGCAGGGGGTAGAGGGTGGGGGAAGCAGTGGGTGAACGGCTGCGGGTGTTTAGCTGCTGCCAGAGGTTAAACCACAACGTACCATCTCACACACCCTTAGAGCTGTTGAGGAGGGGCTGTCTTAAGCCTCCCTAAAATGTCTGAATTCCCCAGGGCTACAATTTCTTTGCACCTCAACCCTGTCTTCTCTGCCCTCCCTTTCCCTTGTATGTTCCCGTCAAGTCAGATGAGACTGATGGGCTACTGCAGAGCTTGTCGAGGTGGAGGGAGGAAATTCAGCCTCCTTCACCCGTGTTTTGTGACTTGAGTTGGAGCAGAACCGGATGCATTTTCATTTCCTTCTTTGTGTCACTGCAGTGTCTCCGAAAATCATCGAGATCTCTTCTGACATCTCCATCAATGAGGGCGGCAACGTCAGCCTCACCTGCATAGCCACGGGCAGGCCAGACCCAACCATCACCTGGAGACACATCTCACCCAAAGGTAGGAGACAAATGCTACCAGAACTACTCCGGGAAGGGCTCAGCGCAGTTTGCGAGCAGTTGGGGACGTGTCGTTGGCTGGTTCACATGGTGTTTCTGTTGCAAAGAGAAGGTGATACGCCCTGAAAAGATGTGACTTAATGGAAAAGCTGATGACTGGAGAAACATCTGTCTTGATAGTTTGGGAGAGGAGCTTAGGGTTTTGAAGACCAGTAGTAGGTACCATGTTGGACTTGTCGTGCGTAGGGATTGAATGTGCTTGTCTGGCCCTATTCTGAAAAGATTTTGCGGAATTCTTGCACGCTGCTTCAAAGGAGGACTGGAAATAGAGCAAATGAGCAGGAAAACCCACAAAGCACTAATTGGTGGCCTTGTTAATTTGTGAGCAGAACTGTGTGGGTGTGAATGCTGGGAAACCAATTCCCGTACGTGCCCGTTTGGGAGCATGTTAATTCCAAACCGTTTTCCGGCTGGTTTTTTTGCATTTGCTTTGTGATTTGCTGCCCCATTATTTCCCCAGTCACTTTGAGGATCTCACCAGTGAGCTGGGATGGCTTTAGGTGGTATGAGCCAACCGGCCAGGGGGTAGCGCCTGGCTCTGATTGTCTAATCCCACCAAAGTGCTTCAGTTCAACCTCCTTCATTTGTTCCCCGGAGGTTTTACCAGTGTGGGCTGTTGTCCCAGACAACAAGCTCTTCTAGGGGATGCCCCAGCTGGGCCGGTCAGCTGCTGAAGGAGATGACGCAGGGAGGGGGGCAGTGATGGATGGCGCCGTGTCTGCTCTCTCTGTTCAGCTGCCCGACAATGACTGCTGTGTCTCGGTGCAGCTCCATTGATTTTATAATATATTTATTTATTTTGCTATCTGTCTGTGCAAACAGCTGGGCCAGATCCATCACTCCCTGTAGCCCAGGCTGAGAGCCAGCCAAGTCGGTGGCAGCTCAGCCCCTTCCCTTGACAGGAACCTCTGTAAAAACCATTCCTGCCTCATTCATGTGTTGGCTTACCTGACGTAGGCGGTCGTGCCCTGGAAACGATGGTCTTTGGTTGGGGTCTGGGCATGGAACAATGATGAAATGCAGGGTGCAGATCCGTGTCCCCATCTCTGGCCCCGAGCGTCTATCTGTGGCATCTAAGTTGCTGTTACTGTATCTGTCACCATCAGGTGGCCTTTATGGTTGAGGAAGTCCAGGTGCTTCCACCCTGAAGCCTTTTCTTTCTCCTTGCCTGCCCTGGCAAAGTGGCTTTCTCTCATTCAGCCCCCTCACTACCTGTTTTGCACGTGCATCTTGTTTTCCCCACATCCCCTCCTGCCCACCCAGGACCCTCCTGTCCCACTCCTGCACCTCTTGCCGCCTTATCCCACTCGCCATCCTTCCTCTCCTAAGCAGGCTCCCGGTGTGCACTGGCACCTCTGCCTTTGGCGAGGACCGAGTTCGGTGTTCGCTGCCATCCAGCAGCTTTCTTTCCCCGGGGAATCTTTACCTGCGCTTGAACCAGATGTTTCCATTTTACTTAGGACTTAGCTGCTATGGAAACTGAGGATGCACCAGGAGAGGAAGAGTGAGCTAATCAGAAATTACCTGTGGTGCTGTGTAATTTGCAGCAGCAGCTCTTACCTGATTTTGGCCATGATTAGGCATTCTGCTTTCAAAATGCAAAGGGAACAAATTGATCACAGAGATTTACTTGAGTCTGGTCCCCTGCTGATGGAGGGTGCTGAGCGCAGAGGTGGCCTGAGACAACTTTGGCGGCTGCCCGTCTCCATAGGCAGCTCCTCTGTTGCGCTCTCCAGGTCTGCCAAGCCACTGAGGGGGACCTCTGCTTCATTTTGCATTCGGCGCACATAGGAGCGATGAAGATAGGGAGTGTGGGGACCGAAATGAGAGCTGGGGCAGGTGCACAGAGGTGCTACAGCAGATGCTGAGATGATAACCCTTTCTCTGGTAGGATATACTCTAATTTGGAGAGCCAGGAGTGAGCAGGGACCCAAAGGTAGCTGCCAGCCCCTCTCCATCACAGGCCTGCTGCTCATCCCTGGGGAAGTCTCGAGCGAGCCGCCTCCTGTTCCTTCTCGCAGTCTTTCTCCGTCTCGCTTGGAGTGGTGAAGAAAAGGGACCGGGGAGAATTGGTTTGGGGAAAGCTGGTGCATTATTTAAAGGTTTACGTAGCGGATGGGTAAGCGGCTCTCACCAGCGTCGCTGGGGAGAGGCTTTGATAGTGCTGACCGTGCCAGGCATGGACAGACCGGTAGCTGAAGGAGCTGGTCCCTGCGCTTACACCCGCAAGGGCTCCTTTGGCTCAAAGGCACTTCATGGCCCTTATTATTTTCTTGGCAGCTGTAAGCCTCCTGCGCAGCTCTCAGTGGGAAACGGAGCAAATAAGAGTGTTTGCGCAGCGGGGGAGCGCACGGTCGGGTCCTTCGGAGGACTTGCATCGAGAGCAGCTCGATTTCTCTGTGAGCAGTGTGACGGGAGACCCTTTTCCAGCCTCTCCCAGCTCCCTCAACTTCTGAGCGTTGCTCTGGTTCGGCGCAATACGTATTTAGCAGCTTGGTCTGGTAAACTCGGAGTTTTCACAGCTGCAGTTGTTGCCGTGTTATGGGAGCTGTTAAGGCTGGTTTTGAGGCTCTGTTTGCTGGGGGGCTGGCAGAGTTCCCCACAGCCAGGAGGAGGAGAGTGGTTTTGCAGTGTAACTCAAGAGCTGAGTAAACCTGAGCAAGAGTTTTCTGGTAGTGAACTGCATGAATGCTGGCCTTACTTGTGCTTATCCTCCTTTGAGCCAAAACAGGGTGCTGGCCCTGGAGAAGGGTTTTGTGAACCTGTAGCCAGTCTGAGATGTGCTACAGCTGGTCTTCTGTCCTTCTGCTTCACCCCTCTCTGTACTTCTATGTTTGTTCTCTCAGTAGTGCTTTAACTCATGGCAACTCCTGTGAAGGCGGCTGTACAGGTTGAGGAGGAATAAGAAGGGGAGCTGGTGTAGTCACAGCCACTTCTGCCTCAGTGTGTGGGGGTCGATGTGCAGGCTGAGACGAAGGAATGAGGAAGTGGCATGACCTGGACGGTGATTGGAGGAAATGCCGAATGAACGGCAGCTGGAAGTCTGGCTGCTGTGAGGCCAATGGAAAAACTTTTTCCAGAAGTGGGTCCATATGGGTCCGTATCTATGTGGAGTCCCTCAAGGATCAGTACTGGGACCAGTCTTGTTTAACATCTTCGTCAGCAACATGGACTGGGGCATCAAGTGCATCCTCAGCAAGCTCGCTGACAACACCAAGCTGTGTGGGGCAGCTGACACGCTGGAGAGAAGGGATGCCATCCAGAGGGACCTCAGCAGGCTGGAGAGGTGAGCCCATGCCAGCCTCATGAAGCTCAACAAGGCCAAATTCAGGCCTTCCATCTGGGTCAGAGCAATCCCAAGCACCAGTATAGGCTGGGCAGTGATTGGCTCGAGAGCAGCCCTGAAGAAAAGGACTTGGGGGTACTGGTGGTACCACGCAGAAGGCAGTCATGGTATGGCAAGAGCCCTCAGGGAAATGGCACTCGGACATTCAAGTTGTGGAGCTTGCCTCAGTGGCATGAGCATTCCAGCTCTTTCACTCTGTTGGCCTCAATGTTGTCACGGACTCCCATTATGTAGCGGGATTGACCCAGCCTATGGAAGGTGCCTTTTTGTGGGAAGTTAACAACCCTCTTTTATCCACACAAATGAAGTGGTTATGGCATTATGTTACTCATCACAAACAACCCTATTATGTCATGCACGTGCAATCGCATACGACCTTGCCCTGCCCACTCGTAGAGGGGAATCAGACTGCCGACACACGTACTGCTGCCCTGGCAATGCCCTAACTATTTCAACAGGCCACGCCATTGTGTAACGTGCCCATCAGACATTGAAACAGCTCCTCGCTAAATAAAAAAGGGGGAGCCCTGACTCACTGCAAGAATGCCCCTGGAAAGCTACCTTTGTGCTTAATCTTTTGAATCGTGATGCCAGTGACTGTACTCATACACAGAGACACTTTGGGGACGCTCCCCCGCTTAGGGAATGCCCCTTAGTGCATGTGCAAGACATGGCCACAGGGTCAGGGGCGGGTCCAATGCCACTAAACACATGGGGGTGCAGAATCCATTTTCATCTTCTCTCTGGCAGTATGCCAGTGGCTCAAAATGAGGTGTAGGGATTTTGCAACAGTAGCATCATACACAGAACCTTCCCTGGCATATGGAACACTTGGTTGATAGTTGGATCTCGCATGCCTTCCCAATAGCCAGCCTTGAACCACGAGAACTGACTTTTGGGATCCTTACAAGCTGATGTGTGCTATTTTGTTAACTATACCAGTAAGAAGCACACCGAGATGTGGTCGGTCAATAGTACCATCACGGTCTACCGCAACACCACGGTAGCTAAGGTGTCACTTGGCACCAATGCCCCATTGCAGCTGCCAGTTGGTATCTTTTTTTATCTGTGGGAACAGCGCATGGACAGGCGACCCATCTCCTATTAGAGGGGGTCCTTGTACACGGGGAAGGTTACCACTACTGCTGCCTAGCATCGCTCTAATACATCAAAAGATGAGAAATCACACGTAGTTTAGGCAACACGCCTTCAGTGCACAGTGTGACTCAAACACCAAGCTTTGGTCCCTGGGTAAAATCATAGTAGGATACATCATACCAGGCATAGGTACTGCACAGGCATTTTTGTTAAGCTAGGTTGCTGGCATAGCAAAATGAGTAACACCACTTGCCAAGCCCTTTCTGGGTTGCTTACGGACGTTGATTCGGTAGGATGTGCCACCTTGCAAAACAGAGCGGCTATAGACTTTCTGTTATTGGCCCGAGGACACGGGTGAGAAGATTTAGAGGATATGTGTTGTATGAACCTCAGTGATCACTCTGTCCATAAAAGCACTTTAAGATATTAAGGACTTAACAAAGAAGCTGCAGGTGAGAGACAGGTGGGACCCTTTGAAGGATTCTCTTGACTTGCAGGACTAGGGCCTTGGGTCAAAAAGTTTGTAACCCTGGGCTCTGTAGTTTTACTGGCATTTTGTGCTTTAGCTTGCTGTTTGTTTTGTTTGGTTGTGATAACGCATTGATAAATAGTGCTCTTGAGAGTGTATTGCCAGCGCAAACTCAAACTTTCTTATTATTACAGCAATTAAACAAAAAAGGGGGAGATGTGGGGGTCGATGCACAGGCCAAGACGGAGGAATGAGGAAGTGGCAGGACCTGGATGGTGATTGGAGGAAGTGACGGATGAATGGCGGCTGAAGTCCAGGTGCTGTGAGGCCAATGGAAAAACTTTTTGTGGATGTACTTCCCCCCAGGGCTGGGGGTATAAAAGCCCGTGTGCTATAAATAGAATCCCCATGGGGGGGACACAAAGTCTGTGTGCTCTCAATAAAGTTGATTCTGGTTGCACCTTCAACCTGGGTCTGTGCCTTCATATGCCGCATCGGTGGAGGAGTTTTAACTGCTCGGGGGCTCTGCCCTGGGCTCAAGTGCTCCAGCTGGCAGCATGACTACCCCTGGAGCTGCCAGGCACTGGCACTTCAAAATGCACCTCACCAAAATCAGCTGGGGAAGCCAAGCTCTGGCATGAGATGGAGCAGCTCCATTCCTCCTGAGCATTGCTGTGGTGCGAAGACCATTAGGAGGGCAGTCAAGAGGCCTTCTCAGCAGGGTGAAGGGAGGGAGGGAGAGGAGCAAAGGGGAAGAGATGTATGTAGATAACCATGGTCTCTATATACGTAAGACCCAGCATGGAGGCAGCAGCATCTTTCTAGAGGAGATGTAGGTTGTGCAGAGGACTCAGACCCTGGGGTCTGAAAGACAGTGTTGTGTGTGCCCATGCACAGTGGTGCTTGCACACCCGTGGGTGCTGAGCATCTCTGCTTCCAAGGCCTCACCTGCATTCCAGTCCCTGGCCTCGTGGTGCCAACACCATCTGTAAACTGCAGAGAGGTCTTCTCATTGATAGTCTGGTTTTGGTCACTCAAGTGTTTCCATAGTTACGGGGCTTCTTATTTATTTTTGGGGGTAACTGTGATGTTGTCATGGCGATTGCCGTGTTGTCAGGCCAGGTTTCATCTCTCATGGGACAAAGGTTGGGATTTCTTGACTAGGGAAGAGAGCACTGGAACAGGCTGCCCAGAGAGGCTCTGGAGTCTCCTTCTCTGGAGATTTTCCAAACCCACATGGATCTGTTCCTGTGTGACCTGCCCTGGGTGACCCTGCTCTGGCAGGGGGTTTGGACTTGATCTCCAGAGGTCTCTTCCAGCCCCTACCACTCTATGATGGGGAGGTTTAGATTGGATATTAGAAATTCTTTACTGAGAGAGTGGTTGGGCACTGGAACAGGCTGCCCAGGGAGGTGGACTCACCATCCCTGGAGGTGTTTTAAAAAAACAGTAGATGTAGCACTTGAGGTCTAGTGGTTAGGGAGATGTTGGGATGAAGGTTGGACTTGATGATCCTAGAGGTCCTTTCCAACCATAATAATTCTGTGATTCTGTGATTCTGTGACTTCAGCTGAGAAGTTTTGCCTATTCTTTCTTTGCAGTTAGGAGACTACCTCATTTGGAAAGCTGCAATTAGAAAATTATACACACAAGTTCTTTCAAAAGAAATCTGGAGGAACTGAATTTCACACTATCACCTTCAGCAATTTCTTGGGTAAACCACAGTACTTTGTAATTTATCATTTACTAGGACTTGCAAAATGTTTCAGCTCTTAGTCTAGTATATTTTATATTCAAAGTGAATTTTTTGTTGTTGTTCTATATCAGATCAGCATTGTTTTCTTAGTGTATTTTCACATACTTCCCTACAACTACTTATTACTGAAGGTTTCCTTATTGCTGTGCTTTATGGCAAGGCTTTTGAAGTCACGAAGGGGCAGGCTAGTGCTCAACTCCTATTGACAACATAGTGACATTCATGTTTTTGAAATCTCTTCATTACTGTTTTATCTCCATGTCACAGCAGCCCTGTTGTAATATTTTATCTATCTGACTATATGGGGTTTGTGACTGGTTCTGTTAATTTTTCTTTTAGAAGTGTGATTTCTTTTGTTTTATGTGTGCAAGGAGTATGCATTTGTTTTCATACTAATGAAAGACTGGAAGATACTTGTAACTGTTCTCAGTCACTCAAAGCGAGTTACAGTCTTTTCAATAAATGTGAAATAATATTTTTGGCAGTATTTTAGACTAGTTTACTCAACTCTAGAAGTTTCTGTTACCATTTAACAGGATAAATATCAGAGGTTTAGAGCTCTGCATTGTGTATGTATTACAGAATTCCACTGGTAATACTGCATTTCTGTCAGGAAAGCATCCTTTCTCAATGACATGTATAAAGGTGAATTTCTAATCTTAATGTCTTTTCTGGCATGCCAACAAACATGCTATGGTATTTTAGAGTTAACATGCTCAGAATTGTTCATATATTTTACATTAATACAATTCTATCTTTTGGCTTTTTCTGAACTACTGATAGGCTTTTCCTTATTAGATCTTGTAATTGCTGTGTGAATTGACTGCCTTGGTTAATGATCTTACAGTGCATCATTACCACTTGTGTAAAAGAGATAGAAATAAATATTCAGAGCCAGCGTTTTGCCAGATTACCAGTATTCAATGTCCATTTTCTTGATTTTACTATAAAGTGTAGATTGAAAGAATCTTCTAATCTTAAATAATCATCATTGTAATTGTTACAGGGTTGGAACATTTAATGGCATTCGTTTATTCTATTCAGTGCACTTCATGTTTTCCTTAAAAAAATAAGCAAATAAAAAAAAGTAAAATGATAATGTGCATGTATGTTTCCATAATGTTATGTGTTTGTTGTGAGGTTTTTTTTTTGACAGCAGAATATCATATTGCATTCTTGTCTGGCTACCAGTGTGGGGAGGTTTAACTATACCCAAATGACTGTCTTCATTTTAAACTCTGCTGGAGTAGCATTTCCTATATAATCTTTTTGACCAGCTTTGATCCTAGAGAGCTTTGATGAAGCTACTAATTAGGTTTTTGATGCATCTGTGTTTAGGAAAGAGAGATTTATTATAGTAGCACCCACTTGTGCCACTGATAATTAAAAGACTGTCAGCATTTTCATTAAATAGCTCTAGTCTTAAAGGAGAAAATCCCTCCCCATCTGACATTTTGGATTATTTGTGAATGACTAAGGCACTCTGAAGAACTTGTCACTTAGGCTAAAATTGACTGGAAGCAGCATTCCCATGAACCAGTCTGGCTGTCAGTGCTGTGAGGTAAGCACAGCCCATCACTCTTTTCTAATAGGAAAAACAGAAGAAATTGAAAAATTAAGAGCAGCTCCCCATGCGTTTTTAGAGGGGAAGCTAAGCAGCTCTGCAGATAAAGAAATTAAAACTCCCAGGAAAAAAAAAAAAAAAAAAAAAAGAGTCACCATTTTTAGAAGTTTAGGCTTTTGTAACTTTCTTGTAAACCTATAGAAATAATCAGCTGTTGCCTTGAAAAGAATTTTTATATCCTGATTCTTTTGTAAGTAGCCAGACTCTGTGTTCCGCATTTTTGGTGAGTGATCTGTTAACTGTATATTACCCACCTACTTTTTAAAATCTGTTTTTCCAAAATAAACATATGCCCTTTGCTCAGTCTAAGATGTAAGTGCAGTTAATCTGTATTCAATTTAGGGTTGCAGATGGCTATTAGGAGATGAAAAAGCTCAGTACACATAGTGTACTTCATGTTGTTCAAATCTCATGCATTTACTATGTCATATTCTAGAGAAAAACATTTGCAGGTTATTTAAAATTATCAGCAGTTTGCAAGAAACTGCAAAATTTGGACTGCCGCCTATGAGAATGAAACTCTATAATGAGACATTTTGGTGCTTTCTGTGCCTTCATAAAAGCCCAAGGTGAATTCATGGCTGCTTATGTGACTTACTTCAGAAACAGCTGCTCACTGTTGCAGGCAAGGCTCCAATATGCTTCTTTGAAAATTTATGTATGTTTTATAAAAAGGAGATATAACACATTGATAGATGCTATAAATATTACTGCATAACAATAATTCAGTTTCTTTAAAGACTCTTGAAGTAATGCATTATTTTTACTTGGCTGTCAGTGTTTTTTATATCTATAAAAGTGAGATGGCAGGGGAGGAAATAGGATTGTATTAGACCTCTACTTGCATTTATGCATTTGTGAAAGACCATATGTATGGTTTATAAATTCTCCTAAATCAAATTCCTACCACTTATCACAACATAAATGTACGTTTGTTTGTTTTTTTTTTTTTTAATCTAGTCTCATTGACTTGCTTAAATAGACTTCTTCCCCTCTTATTTTATCATTTTCTCTATTGATAAATCTGCTGTCAAAACCAGTAGCTTCTCATCAGTTTCCTCCGGCCAGCTTTTTCAATAAGCAGCTTGTAACTGGCATCTTTAAGGGAAACCAAATAACAATGTCTTATAATTGAGGGGAAAAAAAAAAAAAAAAAAGAAGCAAGCACTGTGTGTTCTGTCACACTGCTCCAGTTCTGGAGGTCTTAGCCTTTGGAGAGCAAAGGTAGATCTATTGTTGTGAGTTCTAGAAAAAGCAAGCATAACATGCTTCCATGTCAGTGTTTATCAGAAGGAGGAGTAGGAGAGTGCCTCACCCTTGGACAAGTAAAGTGAAATTGTGAACTACTTAATTTTCTTAGTTGACTTTCATACGAAAGTTGTGTTTTCTGCTGAAACACATCAGCTGTTTGCTGAACCTCTGGATTTTCAGCATAAACAATATTTTCTTTTAAAAACTTTCCCCATCCTCCCATCTTGCAGCAAGCATGAAGGCTGCAGAGGACTGTTATGGGCATGTTCAACCATACAGACTTTTAAATCAAAATATGGTGTTTTCTGAAATAATTGCTTTCTTGCATGGGTAATGCAATGTACTAACAAAAGGCAACGAGTATTTTCACATTTAAAAATAAAAAAATAAATTAAGGTAAAACACATGTGCATTTTGAGTTGCCCAGTACAAAGAAAAATTACCATTTTAATACAATCTGGTACTTGTGACCATTAAGTTCAGAGGAGACAGGAGATGATGTGCACACAAGTCACTTGAGGGAAGTATTATAGACGTGGTGGATTTTAATGTTGTTAAATCTCTTGTTAAAATCCCCTGCTACCAGTTGGTTGGCCTTAATTATTGCTTTTCAATTTTGCTGAACTTCAAAGACTGGGAGGTGCTTTCAGATCTGATATGTAAAAATGAGAAATGATGTTGGAAGTTATTCTCAGCCAGATAGAACACACAGTTACTGTCTTATTATTGCAGTGTAATATATCATCAAAGAACAGATAAACAAACCTCTTCTGATTAGTTTCCACCTCATTTATCTACTTTGTACAAATTAACTATTGTCCTTGCCATCTAAAGGTGAAACTGTTGAATTCTAGTACTTAGAGGCAATAATAATGATATTCTATGTATATAAAACCTTTCCTGGTCTTGCACATCACAAATACTTCTTTGCATATGTGGTTTTGTTATGTGTGAAATACTTCATGATCCCACTCTTCTTTCACCTCAGCTCTTATAGTTTATTATAGATTATAGAACTATGTATATGACAAGCTACAAAATTGCTTTTATGCAATAATAAGCTACCTCTGGCCAGACTAAATCTTCTGCTAATCAGGCAAGGCAACATTACACACTTATGGAGTGGAATGAGAGGGCACCTTCTATTCAATTTAAACTTGTAGTTGGTATTTTCAGTGCATAAGATGACAGTTAGCCGTGTCTGTGGGATATATTATAATTATGCATTGGTGGCTCTGTGTCAATACTGATGTTGACCCAAGGGGCAGGTACTCATCACTGAACCACCACCTACATCACACTGTCTTGCTCTCTTCTCTTCCCAACAATGCTCTTTCTCTGGTACCTTTCCAAAGCACTTTAATTTTTGGAGAAAGTTTTCTGGGGTGCCTGTCTTATGGACATTAAAGATTGAATTTCCATCAGGTGTTAAAAGTCATTTGACTGCTTAAATTGAAATTTAGTAAATTTATTCGCCCTTCTACTTAATTTAAATGTGTGTTTTTTTGCCAAAATAGTTTAGAATGCACATATTTTCATAACTTATCTGGTGCATTAGGAAGCTTTGGAAATATGGCAGACAGTGCTGTGAGAACAATAGACCAGTCATTGCTTTGTGTTACCCAGTAGCTTCAACCAAAAGATGATGTACTGGAATGCAGTCTGGAAGAATAATGCTGTTGCTTTTGCCCGAAGTGGGAAGTGGCAAATGTGGATTTCAAAGAAATGCTGCCAGCATTGATACAGAATAGCCAAAACTAATCCCTGAAATACAGTGGCCTGAAGGGGCTGTGCTATGAGTTGAAGATTTCAACATGATCAGATATTTTTTGGGTAGTACACATTTAGCAAGAGCAGTCACGTTAACTATCATGTGAATCAGAAGTTTTAGAAAAATCGAAGGTTAGTATCTTGTGTTAAATCTCGAAGGCTATTGCAAAGATAATTTTGGCAATAAAATTTAATAAACAGCTAGAGATAGAATGTATCTTTTGCATATTCGGTACAACTTTAGAGTATAATTTATGTTTCATTTTACTGTAGCCTGGAGTATATGTGCATACCTATATTGCACAGGAAAGCTAATACATATCTTTAGTGGTGAAGAAACTGCTATAAAAGAAGCATAGTTTTTAGATCTAATCCTCCTTAAAATTTATTCATCCTTTTTGAAGTAATTAAATGTAAGTTAGGTAGAAGACGATACTTCTCATCATTTCATTGGCTGTATTTGCCTGTAAAGGGAGATTTGGTTTAACAAGAATTAATGATTTGTATTACATGTTATCTAGACGTTGTAGGTCGTCTCAGGTTTCTTTTTTCCACGAGCAGCAGTGCTGGGTGTCTGCTCCCCGACGGGCAGCAGAGGGATCCCCGCTCCGATCCCTGGGGCCCCGTCGTCGCCGCCTCCTCTGGCCTCGGTGCTCGCCGGGCAGGGAGGCTCCTCGCGCTTCCCGCTCACGACGCTCCTCGCTCTTCTTCCCCCTCACGATGCTCCTCGCGCTTCCCGCCCAGTGCCGGTCCTCGCGGGCGGTTTCTCGCACAGGTCTCCCCAGAGGCAGCACCAGCGCCGCTCTCGGGCTCAGCGCTGCCCTGCGCTGGGGACACTGAGGGACCCTGTCCAACGCGGGGCAGCCTCGGCCGCTCCTCACAGAGCCCAGCCCTGCAGTCCCCGGCCACGAAACCTCGGCACGCACACCCAATGCAGGTCGCTTCAGGACAGGTAAGTACCACAGTGCGTATGTCTCTACACACGTGCCCGTCTATACGTACACCTTAAGCTTGCTACAGAAAAATAACAAGAGTTCAGCATGGGCTATAAAATTCAACCAAGAAAAAGTGTTCAGACAGCCCGTTGCTGCCGAGTGCTTGGCCGCTGCAGATCCTTTAAAGATCGCATAGGTATGTGAACAGTTAATTCACAGTAGAGATGGCCCATCAGAGCTCTGCTGCCCCTCTTAGTGTATAGTATTTAAGTGGACATTAGGGAAGACTGAACACAGATTGACTTCCTGGACATTCAGCCAAATGATCGATACTCACTATAAATTGCTTTGTGGTTTGTTTCCTCTCACAGATTCTTGCCGGTGGTTTAGGACTCTTGAGTGGAGAGGGAAAAACCAAGAGAGAGAGAGAAAGGAATAAGAAAAGAGTTAGTGGAAAGTCCAGCTGCAGTTACATTGCTTATCTGTACCATGTAGTTCCAGAGAATGGGACTAACAGGGCTGGTCCTGTGCAGATAGCTGTTTGGGAGTCATTCTGGGATAAGCCTCTGGAATTCCACAATGCCCTGTATGTGACTTTTTTTCCTAAATTTTAAAGAGTTTTCCTCTGTGCTGTTGTTTGGAAAGCCTTTCACTAGAAGGGGAGGGACACTGGTGGTGATTTGGAACAAAACCAGTGTTTTGCAACAAAACCAGTGTTTTGCAAGACTGAAGGCATCCCTTCCGATGGGCTTTGTTCCTACTGCAGACTTGCAGGGCTGCACAGAAGAGAGTGCTAGATAGCATTTCTTATTATAATATTTTTTCCTCTGCTGTTAAACTAGGTTTTGGTTTTATTGATGCGAAATTCACCAATGACCTTTCTGTTCTCAAGTTGCTCTCGGAAGGATGAGGTAAAAGTATAGCCAGAAGTTGACCGTAGTGAGCTTCTGAAAGGACAGCAGTGTCAGAGCTGAAGGCTGATCATCGCAGCTTTTTCTAGCGATCCATTTGTGTATGTTGAATTACTGATCATTCACCTATAAAATAGTCTATATACTAATAAAGATTTATTTGTTTGTAGCATACTTCTAGTGACCGTTATTAGCAGAAGTCTGGTTAGGAAAGTCAAATGAGCATTGACATACCTGACACAGCAAATTGGCAAAATTCCTATGGCCATTAGTAGAAACAGTAAATGGAAACAGAACGGGTCCTCCATATTTATGAGGAAAAGCGAATACCTGTTTTGCTAGCTATAATCTTTCACAGCCAGTTGCTTTATTTTGTAATTACAATGTGTCCTTATCTTATGGTAACCTATAAAACAGCCCGCCCTTGACAGTCCTTTGGTCCAGACCTCCTGACTGTCCTAGGAAGGGACTCTTAGAACAAGTATTACTTTGTGTCACTTTGGCAAATAGAGTTACTAGTGAATTCCAGGAGCTGGACCAACATGTTCTGGAAGGAACTTTGTTCAGCCCCCCCAGGTAGGACAATTCTCACCCTAACAGTAACTTAACAGGAGGAGGCTTCAAATGAAGAAAACAGATACATTTTAACTAATTTAACTAATTTTCACTAAATTTTAACTAATAAAATTTTTTTAAAACCTAGTTATACTTTAGTTTCTGTTTCTTCCAAAGTAGCTATCATCTGTGATAAAAAGGTACAGAACCCCAGTCATGGTGATACATTTGTCTCAAGAATTGTTTTTTACTGCCTATCAGAGGTTATCAAATAAACACATGACCTTGACATTTATTCAGTGATTTAGCAATGCAGTAGCTCTGTTCTTCCACAACTTGGAAGGGTTCTCAAGAGACATGAAAAATTGCACTGTATCTTCAAACCACTTGGGTTCAGATGCAGAAAATAGTAAACCCTGCAGGAGATGCTTTTGAACACAGGGTTTTTATACTTCAGAGTCTGTTGGTGTCAAGGTCGAATTTTGATTTTGCTCTGAGGCCTGACTTGTCATCTGGCTACAACTTTTCTAAGTAAAAGCAGTGGTTCTGCAGCCTTCTGCAGAAAAAGGAATATGTTGGGGTGCTGTGGGCCATGATAATCCTTTCCCTTACCATTTCTAAAGAGTTTAAAATATGTTGACCTTGACAATTGAAGTGTTGGAGACTGAGGTCTGACATGGTAATAGATATTCCTATGGCCTCTTGGGCAGGAGCTGTGCATGGGTTTCTCTCACTAACACAGTGGATGACTTGGCCAACTCTACCTTAGCTGCAGGCAAGTGCATACACTGATCATGTGTCCCCTGAAATTATGATGAGTGGATAAAAGTTATATACTGTGATCTTAGACTGTGGATTAGCTGAAATAATTTGCTTTGTTGGGTATGAGTTTTGTGCTTCTAAATGGTCAGATCTCTGAGAATGCACTTTTAACATATTGGGCTATGAAAAATGTTATTGTCTTCTATTCCTTTGTGTCCAAATCTAAAAAAATAATATGAAATAGAGGAAGTGATTAAATATGGCCACTCTGGTTTTCATTGGAAAAATATGTTTATACTGTTACTAATTGGATAGCAGTGGGATCACCTGCTGTAAATATATTAATTGTGGTAAGCAGGATACAATTTTTATTTGCTTTCTTACCACTGCTGATATAAGCTGTGGGGACCTATGCAACTGACTGCTACAGGTGTCTCAAAATCAAGGACTGTGCTGTCTAATGCAAGTGGTTCCACAGAATGTGAATAAACTGCCTAGATGGCAAGGATTCCATTTGTAGGTGTCACTTGTGCAGCAGATCTTGCTGTTGAAGTCTTCAACAGAAATTCCAATTACTTATCAGTGTATATGCACTTGAAATGGATAAATGCTTTTGATCTTAAGCTCCTTATTTTTTGTTTGCACATATGCTAACTTCATTTTAACATAGTTTGTGGCACAAAGGGGCATTTGGAGTTTTAGCAGGATCTGTGTTGTCCATAGAGCAGGGGTGCACTGGTAGGCAGCTGAGCTGCTTTCCATGGGCGTTGCTAAGTGTGTCTCTAGTTTCTTCTCTGTGTGGCTCTTTGAATTGTAAATAGATGGTTTAGAGCACAGAATCCATAATGCAATAATAAGCTAATTCATTAACTGTATAACACAATGAGTTGGAACAGTCAGACTTAGGAGTCTTGGGCAATAGCAGTACCCTTAGTGAGTCATTATGTCCTTGGCTTTGTTTCTGAACTCTGCCCTGGCTTCAGTTCCTTACCAACTGAGGCTTTAAAGATGTCACAGTAGCTGTCTGAGCAGTCTCTTAAGAAACATGACTGGTGGAAATATGATGGTTTCTTCAGAGTATCTGTGCTTTTTTTATCACTTTCACTTTTTGGGGGGGGCAGGGAGGCGGTGTTACTCAAAGATAAATACTTGAAGTTTTTCAGCTATAGTGGGGAATTTTTCTAAGCAGTAGCAATATAGATGGACACACAATTCTTAGCCAATGAACTATAGTAGAATTAGTGAAGACGTCTAGCAGAAGTTTTGGTATATCATGGGTTATTTACATGCATGGTTTATGTTTCTTCATAACAGATGTCAAAACAGACTAAACTCTTTTAAAACTGATGTTATTTTGTCTGCCTGAAAGCCTTATTAGGCATGGAAAACAAGGGGTTTCAGTTCTTGGTCTTATGAACAGCTTTTGTGAAAATAGAAACAAGTAAGGGTAATTCAGGTCTCTTGCCCCCCTCTTCCCCTAGTTTTGAAATAAAAATGATCATTTTTCTAGCTATTTGTCTGCATTTCCCCTTCTCTCTTTCTCTTTATATGTAGTAGTAAAAGTGGAATATTGGTATAGCTTAAGGAACCTAGTTGTTAATTGTATATTTTTTGTATTTTTTATTATGAAGATCACATCAAATTTTGTGGAAAAGTAAGGGGTTTATATCTACTATTGTTTTTCTTTCTCAAAAGCTGTTCTAAATTCAACCAGCAATGATATTTTTGCTGTATTGTTTCCTATTCAGCTTCATTATGTGTAGGAGGGTCAAAATACATGCCTTTGATTTATGTGGCAATGTAAGGAACAGCTACTAATGCCATGAGGCAGACAGTTTGAGTGTGTCCAATTGCTAAGTGTTTCACTGTGAAAAATGACTCCTTGTTCTTTGGATCACAGAGATTGTACAATTACAATTTTAATCAATCCAACACAAGATTCATTGGTTCTTACTGTGCAGAGCACATAGTCACAGTCTAATAAATCTGCTTCTGATGTGCAGATCCAGACTCCTGGTGCCTCTAGAGACTTTATACAAATGATAGGCATGTCTGCGTTGCCCATGTATTTGAATGGTGTCAAGCATGGGGGAGGGGTGCTGGTACTGTTGTGACTTCAGATGTGGTGGTTTATGGTTTGCATTTGAATGATTAGAAATGATGTACTTGAACTGATGGATGTGGGAGATGGTAACTTCTTCTGGTTTCTATCTTTCTCAAAGTAAGATTTTGGTGGTCTTTGATTTTTCTTTTGATGTTTAGCTCTTGTTCAATAGGTTCTTCATATTCCCTGGCTGATAAGGCATTGTGACATTAATAAGGGCCTGTCTGATCTGATCCCTTTTGAAAAAGCACAGAACCATGAAGCTGTTGGAATGGCTGTTGGAAGCTGTGGATGGGCAAGAATACATCCAGTTGAAAGCAACAGGAATGGTGAAACACCCAGCATTCTCCATGATACATAGAAATGCTTGTAAGGTTACCAAAATTGTAAGTATTGGTCTGAAATAGAACTGACTTTTAGCCCTGTATGCCCAAAAAAGAACTCCTAAGGACAGTATGTAATTTTTCCTGAAAAGTAATTTTGCTCTGAGGAAAGTGAAGTCTGCAAGGAAGGATACATCCTTTGAAGTCTCTGAAGAATTTCAACAAGCTCTAAGTTTCTGACACGTTCCATATGTGATTCATACAGGTTTGTTAACAATGGTTACCTAGATTATCTCACAATTTTGTCTTAACTGAACATGATCAGCGCCAGTCCTGCTGATGGGTCTGTACCTATGCTATCCCAGGACTGAGACAATAAACGTGCTCCAACATGCAGCAGAAAGTTACCAGAAAAGCAGCTCTTTGTTCCTGTATCAAAATTTGTTGCCTGGCATAGCATCCGAGAGCAGAGAGAGTGTCCTGTGCTGACAGTCTGGAGGAAACAGGAGAGAACAGCCTGAGCTGAATGTGAAGGAATGGCAAGAGAAGGACAACAGACAATAACCTGCTGGTGAAGGAAAGGGTGGATAAGAACAGAAACCTGAAGTATTTGATGCGCAACAAAGCAGATAATAGTGAATATGAAACCCAAGTATCTTGTGGAAGGTAATATTAGTAGGACATGAAGGGAGCAAGAACAGAAGTAAGTGCTGAAAAAGGTAGGGCATGGATCAGATTGCAGGGCTCATAGAAACAGTGGAAGCTACAGAGAGAAACCAGGCTGTAGGAAAGAGAAGAATGGGAGACAAAGAAGTACTTACTTTATGATATTCCTGGCATTTTCTTAATTGCAGCTACAGAGTTTTAAACCACAATACTCTTCTGAAACAGCATAGATCCTTCTGGATTCAATGTCCAATTGTCTTCTGGCTTTACTTTTCATATTTAACTTTTTACAAACTGAAGAAGAAAGAAATAACTTCAGAAAAGTTAGTACAAAAATACAGACTTAAAAAGACATCTAGAAAATTCAAACATGTATCAAACATGTACTTTAATTATATTTACCTGTCTTTTAAAATGTTTGTTTTATCTTTCTTTTGAAACCAGCAGGCGGACATAATTTATGATTGATAACATATGAAGGTTTTTTAGCATTTTTTAAAATAGATTTTCAGTCAGTTTTGCTGTAACTTCTTAAAAAAAAGTCATTTTGGAGTGGGTTATTTTCTGTTCATTTATAGATCTTGCTGAAGGTAGTACTCTACAATGTTCTATAATGAAGACTTTGCTGTGGAACAACAGATGACATGATAATGATAAGGAGCATAAAAAAGGGATTTTGGTTTCAGTAACTGTTTTGACCTGTTATGGATAAATAATGTCCATTTAAAGGGACTGTGTACACAGCATTTCAGATGAGGTATCAGTCTTGTCGCTATGGAAATGTATAGATCCTCTTTTGGGGAAATAGTATTGCACTTACTTAGAGATATTACCTTTCACAGTTTGTACAGAGATTTCTGCTTTCTGCTTAGGAGCAGCTGCTTTCTTTGGTGCTGTCTATAGTTGCAGTTTTTCCAAAATATTTTAGTCATTCAGAATGAATGCAAAGTATTTTCACAATTCTACTCTTGTCATGCTCAAGACTATGTTTATGTTTATGAATTATTTTCTTCAAATCTAAGGTGGTGGTAGGTGATACGCATATATGTTGTCAGTGGTGTCTGAGAAAATAAAGAACCATTTAGACCCTAAAGGAACAGACCCAGTAATAATACAAAGTGACATTTCACTTTGCAGTTTGCTTTCTGGGCTACATTCACTGATATTCTTGTGCAGTACTGATACTCTGCCTGCTTATTTGGTCTTCTGGAAACAGTCCAGGGAAAGAAAGCCTTCAAAGAAGAAAGCAAGGCTTTAGCATCAGGATGTTTTATTTTGAGGAACCTTTCGGCCACTCTATCAAAAAGGAAGGAAGATTAGTTACTAAATAAATTGTTTATGGTTCTGCATAATAAATTTCTTCCTTCTCTTACTCTTATTCTTCAAAGTAACCTGTTCATGTCATCACTAAGCAATATTTTCCAAAGTTTTAAGTCTTGTTAAACAGCCAAGTTCAACCAAGAGAGAAGCATGTTCTTGCCAGTGGGAAGGAGGCACTGAGTGCCAGGGATTTCAGTCTTGTAATTGATTCAGTTCTCTGAGTAAGGCAATGCAATTTCATCAGGACACGGAGATAATGGTACTTTACTGTGATGATGCAAGGATTAGGTTGTTCTTATAAGGTGGTTTTGAAGATGGAAGGTACCACAAGAACTGAGAAGTCAGGCTTTTAATTATACGCCAAGTGCTCGGTGCAGGAGAGTTTCCAATGTGCTTAAGGGTTTCTGGAATGCGATTCTTCCCTGAAGCCCAATACCTATCCATTTGCTTTTTCACAGACAAATGTTATCATTAATGGACTCTACCTATCCTTTTAGAAGCTTTAGAACACGAATAGCTTTTTCAGGCCTGAAAACCCATTTCATGATTTATTTCATATCCAATGCAAAATGGCATGGGAGACTGGCATTGTTTTCTGACAGATTGTCAAGCCTGAGGCTACTGTGCATGTCTGGCCTCACTGAATTCAACAATGGTAATTTTTAGGGAAGGATGGCTGACTGAATTCCTGCTAGACTGGTTTCTTTTTAGATTTTTTTCTTGTGTTGTGGTTTCTTCTTAACAGGCAATGACAAGTCCTTGGGGTAGCCTTAGCTTAGAATTCCAGGAAAGTCATGTAGGTAACATGGCGCATCAAAATTCAGTGAAGCATGTTCAACTTTTTCTACTGTTCATGTTTCCACATGTCCTGTCCTGAAATTTCAAATAACCCTTTCTCCTTGTAAACCTTTGAGAAAGACAAAGAAAAGTAGAGTAGCTTGCTCTAAGCAAATTCAGTATACAAGTTTCACCCATGGGAAGTCTGGGATCATGTACATTATTTGCAGAAGGATTTGCTTTAGTATTTTGAAGGTTCTGGAATAAAGGGACCTGTGTACCTCTGTGCAGATAAATCATATATTACCCAAGTAATTCTGCCGCACTGTAGGAATCTGAGTAGACTCAGCACAAGCAGTACAGAATTAGGCATTGCGGAACAAGAACACTACACTTATGCAGCAGATCTTTTACCAGATGTAGGGTAGCATGGGCTGCTCAGCACCTGGAAAGGAAGCAAGAGCTTGGGAAAAGCATGTCATTTAAGGCACAGAATTGTGTTTTTATACAAGAACTGATTCTTTATGCATTATGTCTCTGAACACCAGGACTGGGCAATGACCTTCTGCATTCTTAACAAATTATATTCACTGCCCAGCCTTTGATCCCCGAACATTCAACTGGCACTTCTCTGCAATCTGCTTCAAATACCTGCCCAAGAAGGAAGTTGCTGTTCCAACCATGCTTCCTATGGACATTGTCAAAGCCATGTTTTGCCCTATTCCTCTAATGAATACTTTTAACAGAAATACATCTCTTAGATTCACCAACTTCTCCAAATGGTGGGAGGCTTTAGTGTGAGGACATTGTGCTAAAATGTGTGCAGATTTCTGTCAATAAAGGCAGAACAAAATTTTCTTCCAAATAGTATGTTTGTTATACCACATTTTTTCATCTACATTAAACTTTGCATTATGGGATTGATTGAAGTAATTTGGTTTTTTTCTCTGCTCTTTTCCTCAACATGATGGCATATTTTTGTTTGTTTGTTTTCCAGCTCTTTATTAGAACAGTAGCGAAACCATTCATAACTTCTTTTTCACTTTACCCTTTCTCTTTTCTTTTTCTTTTAATGCAATTGATAATGCTCTGAATGGTGTAGTGGGATGTAGCTCTGTAGGCACTGGGCAGACAGATTGCTAAAAATGAGAAAGACATTAGTTTATGTGTGCTATTTTATTACTTTTAGCATAAGGATATAGATTCTGCCAGTGAATAGAACAATTTCCTCTGCAGACTTAAGCATCTAAAAGCACACAGCTCTATCTTGGTCCATTAGTCTTCAGCTAATTTGGTCATGCCTGATTTACAGTGCCAGTCCAACAGGTAACAGTGGAGAGGAACTGAAGCAGTATGGGTGATTTTACTTTATTGAGCACAATCGTCTGTGATGACTTCTGCTATTTGAAAAAGCTCTAAGAGGCACACCAGGCTAAAACACAGCTTCAGGAGCTAAAATACTATGTGAAGCATTTGGGGCACAAATCCATGCTCTCTTGATTTCAGTTATTAGCTGAATCAATCATTTTATTTTCCCCTGCTCTTTTTTCCACCTTCTCTTATATAACTGTCCCTAGCTGCTCAATAGCTGACATTTTACCTTATTTTTCCCTTATTTAGTTTACATTTAAAAACACAGCACATAGGACATGACAACACATGCTTTTGACCTTGCAGGGCTGACCTTATAACTAGTATGTTTCATAACATCTCCAGTTGAAGAAGATAAGGTTGACTAAACTAGATATGTTTCAAGCCGTCAGGCATTCATCCACAATGCTAAAGCCAATTTCAGTGAGGTCACTTTTTCAGCCAGCAAATCTATAATAGTTTTTGTCTCCTACTGTCTGATTTATTCTTCTGGCAAGGACTGCTTGTTTCCCTGAAACTGAGAGGCAGTTCATTTTTTTTTTTTTTTCCTAGACAGGAAAGTGATATTTATTTTCAAGTGCACAGGATTTTATATGTAGCACTTTGCCACATCTCAGTTGTATTACTTTGCAGTTTTCTTTTTAATCTGCCTGTATTTTAGGATCCTGAGGGATTTGCACTGTGAACCGTACCTTGTTGCTATACAGAGAATGCAAACTATTGAAATACTTTCCTTCTTTATGCAGATAATTATAATCTCTATTTCCTGAACAATGAAAGCAAGAACGATGCTTAAGTCTTCACATTTCGTTTGTAATAAAGCAGATGTAAAACGAGTTCCAAGGGATTAAAGACCCTGGATGTACTTTGAATTTTCCCATTAAAAATCTTGTCCCAGAGAGCATTGTAATTACCACATCTATTTGATAGTTTCTCATTAATTACACCACCACTAATTCTTAGTAATCTATGCATTTTCTTATTTTCTTGGAATTCTCTGAATGAACCAAAAAGTAAGGAATATGTAAATAAGATATACACTACAGAGTTACTGGGGCCAAATACATACTGAGGTCAAAATGGAAGCATAGCTCCATACTGGCCTGGATGGTTTTGCCCACATGAGCATGGTCTAAGGTAATTGTATGTCTGACAAGCGTTTCTGCCATCTCAGACTTGGCCTTATGACTATATGGCATAAATTAGCTATGGCTATTTAGCAATGGACTGGAGGAGGGGGACTCAAAAGTAGTAATTAGTAACATAGTTTCACTTTTCTTATATATACAGAATTATATTATATATTTTTGTGAGATCATGTGGATGCAGTTTAAGTAACCGTGTATGAACTGATGAAAATTCAGACACCTAGAGATGCAATTATTGCAATTGCCCTTGAAGGCAACTGCAAATACATAGCTGAGCAAGAATGATCTGTTGCTACATGTAAGATTAAAAAAAAAATGCAGTTTTTCTTTATCAAATGGTAATTATATTTCTTAAAATGTGTCTATTTACGTAGACCTGTGACAGTCAGTTGAATTGAAAACTGAACTGTCTTTTCAGTTTTAACTACTCTGTGACTCTGTGAACGTCTGGTGTTTAAAACACAACCAGAAAGAAAATATGTTACAATTAGACTTTTGAGGAGAAAACTGGAAGGGAATGCTGAAAACATCTGGAGAACCGAGTAATTTCCTTATTGATAGGTGGCAACCATGTAATAATTACCAGATAGGAAGGAATCTACGTAAAGTACTTTATGCTCTGTAATTAACTTAAAGCATGCTATAAACACTAAATCAATACATTTTAAAGTGGCATAAAAAAACCTCCCACACAAACAAACCCAAAAGAGAAATAGGAGAGTTTATTAGCACTGTCAGTGGCCTGTCTCTCTCATGTCCACCAGCTCTATATTGTAACTCCCCCAGAGGGCACCAGTGCACCCATACTACATCCCAATCTTTTGTCTAGACTGCTGTTGTTCATCACTCAGCATTTACTGTAGTTGATCATAATAGTGCTCACATCCACCCCTGAGTTGCTATTTAGGTGGCTTAAACAAAGCCAAGCTCTTCCAGTCTCTCCTCAGAAGAAAACTACTTAAAACAGTAACCCTTCATAATTTTATTTCACTTATTTTCATGGATAAAGATCAGAACTCAGAACTATACCAGGTAGCAATATGCCAAATCAAGTCTTTCCCATGTTCTTATTTCCCAGCATTAATATTCCTTTGTGCCTAATAAAAATGCTTCTTTTAATCCAATTTAGAATTCCATTCACCTTCTTCACAGCTGCATCAAGGTGGTAATACATAATCATCCTTTCTCTGAGCAGTAATCTCCTTTTCTTTCTGTCTTTGTAATTTCCAGTTTATGGCTACACAATTAATAGCAAAGGAAGCTACAAAAACCTCTACCTTACGGTGTTAAATTTCATCTCACAGTCCTTGGTATTGGCAATGCCTTCTAATTTTGTCAGATTCTAAGATCAATCTCTGGGGAATACCACTGGTAACGTTTTTATTTTGGTATTTCTCCTTTCAGTATAACCTCTTGTGTCTTTTCATTACAGTGTCACCCCAAGCAATATTCTAGTGTCAGAACTACACTTCACAGGTCTGTGAACTTTGGATCATATATGACCACAGGGTTCATATAAAAATATAATTCCAGTTTATTCATAGAACTGATGTGACAGGATAAGGTTTGGATAAGAGATTATTTTTATTTTGTGTTGACCAACTGGTACTGGCAGAACACACATTGTCAGACACACAAGGATGCTATCAATTTTATTCCTGTTATTAGAATTTTCTAATATATTTTTCTAATATAAAAATCACTTAATTGGAGTTTGTTAAAAGGCTAACTTTTGTCCTACAATAATCTTCTCAATTCTGTGAATGCATTGATGGTTGATAAAGGAGTGTGACTTATTGATGTGATGTGGTAAAATGATGAAGTTCTTGCTTTGGGTGAAACCTTTCTGCAGATACTATCTCAATTTGGAAAAGGAATGATGCCATTAGTTCTGATATCAAGGTAGCTTCCTCAGCTGACTTCTAGTGTAAATCATCATGACCAGTGCATTCATCATTTCTAGATGAGAACCTTCTGCTAGTAGAGGAGTCTCAAATGCAACTACTTGCAAGTTAGCCTTTCATACTGTCCTTCAGGATGAATGGTTTTCTAAAGTTGCCACAAAGAAGGGATAACACATCTTACTAAACTGTCTCAAAGTCCACCCTTCACTGCAGAATGAAGTGGTAGGTGTTGAAATGCCTCAGGCATTAAGCATACTGTGAAACAGAGCAGAGCAACCGTCAAAACATTGATGATGAGGGTTGTAGTGATCATTATTAAGTGGCACAGATCTTCATTAGCTTTCAGTGGAGGAAATCCTCCTTTTCAGGATATTATATATCTACTGTCATATCAAGATTTCCACAGTTGCAGTGTTAGTATGTAGTGCTATAGTAGGATCTGTCTTTAGGGCACAAATGTTCCTAGATTTATAATGGCATTGGTTTAGAATTTTTCTTATGTTGCAGAAATGAATGTCAGTCTTTCATCATTGTATTATAACTTTCTCTAGGGCAGTATTTCTAGCATTGCAATTTTAGATGATAGCTCTTTCTTGGTAAGAGATATCCCTCCAAGGAGGGATTCTCATTATTTTAAGCACTATGTTATGCCTCCAGAGGAGAATTCCTGAACCAAAACCATAAATTTAATCCTTTTTTTTTTTTCTTTCTTTCTTTCTTTTTTTTTTTCTTCAAAAAAAAAGCTACTTCTTTAGTTTCTTTATCTTAAAGTTAACTTACATAATACAGCTACCAGCACAAGATTCCCAGCCCTCTCTTTAGAGGCATACTTATATTAAAGAACCGATGTGACCAGCAGCAATATACAGCATGTGTATAAAAATAATGCATCTGTCTGGTTTTCCCTTTTCAGACATTTAATATCCACAGTGAATTTCTCTCCCTTCCTTTTCAGAGAGGCTTCATTGCTCTATATTCTTATTCCATTAATTACTTAAATCCACTTGATAACTGCATCACTGGGGTATACTATGCAAATAAATAGCCCATCAAGATAGAAGAGACTTAGTACATTAAACAGATAAACGAGTACCAAAAATCTCTTCAGTTGTAGCAAGTAGTAGCTTTGGACTAGCGCATCTTGGTCATTTTTTCTTGCAGTGCTTCATGTTCCAGCACTTGGACAAGCCTTAAATATGACAGCAAACCAAGATTTGTGAATGGGATAACAAGTAATTACACTACATAAATTCATCAACAATAAGACATTAATTGTGTCAATGTACAAACTGCTGTCAGGGATCTAGATGGATCTAGGAACACAATCATCAAGACAGGTGTTAATACAGAACAAACAATGGTAACTGCAGAGTAGAAATCTGGCATTGACACTGAGATTTACTGTGTTTGTTTTTTAATTTTAGTGAACAACAGGCTTTGAACTCAAAGAATCTTTTTCTGAATTTCAGCAAAACTCTGTAGACTAGATTTTTCTGTGCATGCAACCACAATATATTTCCAGGCTTAATGACTTCTGAGTCCTGTAAAGCCCTGATGTTCTGCATATATCAGGGTGAACAGAATTCTGCCCTGTTTTTCTTCCTATTTAATTGCTATTGTCAGCTACACTCAACAGAGTTGGTCATTAGAATGAGGTCAGACAAAAAAAAATCATAGGATGCTTAAAATAATAATAATATACAATTTTTTTCATCTTCAGTTCCTTCTTTTTCAGAGGAGATGTTTTGAGGACAGCTTGAGTAAAACTGTACTTTCGCTCCCCTAAAGAGCTCTCCAAAGTAAGTCAGGGTGCATCTGGGGAAGGGTCTTTCAGTAATGCCTGAAGGTTGTGGGTACTGCAGCCATATTTGTGAATTTCTTTATAACCAAGGTTAAAGTCAATCACAAAAAAATATTTATTCCAACCTTCATATGTCTCTACTGACATCCGGAGCACTGATGTCCTAATGCAGCATTTGGAGGGCAGGTTATATCACACCTGCCCTGCAGAGATGCTTGAGGCAGCATGGGGTGAAGTCGATGAGCTGCACAGGTATGAACCAATCTGTGCAGGACTCTGTTGCCATGATGAGATTGCTTATGGCACTTATTTATAGTTAGCTAAGATGCTCCTGCCTAATAGTGTATTACAGATTATTTGTCTTCTCAGTTTCAGGGTAAACAGTAATTTAGGGTTCCATCAGTCTTTCCGTAATGCATCCTTAAGACAACAGACCTGGTTGCCTTTGTGTTTTGCAAAAGCAAGTTTACATGCTTGTACAGTGAGAAAGTCTGGATTTCCAAGTTGTAGACTTTCTGTAGCCCTCAGCCTCTTAGCCTAACTCGAGTTTGTTCAGGCAAGTTGTTTTGCACCCAGGAAGTTGTGATGTATAAACTCATCAGAATGATACAGTAACAGCTCCTTCACAAACAGGTACCTTTTATTATTTTACCCAGCACAATGAGTATGCAGAGCAGAAGTCTGAAGCCAGAAGGATCTGTATTCTTACCTATTCTTCAGTCTTTCACAGAGCAGTTTTTAAGCTTCCTTTAATCTAGTGGACTCCATCTTTGGTTGGATAGACAATGTGTTTTTGCAGCATGGTTAAAACAAAATTCAGGCTGTCCTTAAAAATTTGCCTTGGTAGGCATGGGGGAAGCATCTTCCACTTAGGAAAGTCCCCATTGTTTTTCTCAGAAAATCTTATACTGTGTTTGAGAGATCCTTATCTTTGTGGTGGTTCTGATTCCTCTTAAATCTGTTGTTACTTTATTTCAGATAGTCTGATACATTGAGATCTATTTAATTTCTTTTTTTTTTAATCAAAGCCTAAGTTATTAATTTTTTTTTTTTCTTTCTGAAAATATTTCCAGATATCCTCAAAAAGTCTGTAGTTCTGCTCACAGGGAAAGGAAAGCACACTGTGTCTGTCTCTCAAGATGTGGTTTCTCAACAACTTCAACCTCTGGCCAGTGAAAACTAGGCCATGGTTTACATTCACAGTTTGATGCTGTTCACGTTAAATTAGGGAGAAAATAGAGTTTGAGGATTGGAATTGAATGCAAAGAAATAATTTTTTTTTTTAAGAGGAGAAGGCTTGTCAGCTTCCCACTTCTCTAAGAATGCTCAGAATTTGGGGAGATAAAGATTAATGGTGGTGTGTATTGAGGCATTTTAAAAGTAGTTTTTTGGAAGGTTCACTGGTAGGACATACATCAAAATCTCTATACCAAAGTATTGTGGGAACTATTTAGTATATGCTACTGTATAGTCAATAAATCTTTATAGTGATAAAAACCGAAATGCTTTTTTTTTACACATAGTCATATATAAATGAAGTCATAATAAAATTACAGAATTTTTAAAGTTTAACTTACAATGTAGCATTATTTTTTTGTTCCTTTGAACAATGTCCCAAGGTGTAATAGTCTCCTTGGGTTATAGAATTCCACTGTTTCATAAAAAAATGCTGCTCCCTCTTTGTTTGACTGACAGATGTCTGTGGGATTCTTCTGTTTGCTCTGTGGCAAAGAAGAAGTTTCCAACTTTACAAGACATCATTCACGCAGGCAAGGAGAGCAGCCTGATGCTGCTGAATTCTTCCCAAGGAATTGCTTATTTGGCAACAAGTATTCCCTAAATTTGTCTTTATTTTATAGCTTGTGCAATCTCATCATTGCTTTGCTGCTGATCTGAGGGTAGGTGAAAGTGCTCAGGATCAGTCTTTGATGGTGCTCTGAGCTCAGCTGTAGGAACTATATTTGCTTCTGAAGGATGAAATTAGAGAATTAACTAATATTTTGACCCCAGGTTTCACTCAGATTAAAAGTGAAAATCAGGTCTGTGGTCTGATAGCACATAATGTTGTATACGAGGCTTTAGGTCCGAGAAGATGGAGATTAATTGAACAAAACTGGGAGGAATAAGAAATGTCATATTTTGCTATCAACATACATAACAATTTCCAGGATTTTAGTTGTAAGTTTGATGCAAGAATCCAGATCATGGGTTTAGACGCTGCTCTTACTTTATTGTGTTTCACTGTCTTTCTGCTTTACAGCTTGCATTTGGCCTGCAGATATCCGTTCATTTCAAATGAGAAGAAAAGGTGCCTTTTATGAATAATTCTCTGCTTGGACTTGATGAGTTAATTTATCAGAATGGTGTACAGGAATTTAGGCATCTAGCGTCTGTTAAAACATTATAGGAGTAATATGCTTAATTTGCAGTGGAAGCTCATAATAAATTACTAGAAGTAATTGAAACTGAATTTTTTTAGCAGATGTGGGAAATTGAGAGCCAGAGAGACATGGATCCTCGAAGCTGCCCAGAAATTTGGTGTAAGCATTGTTTACCTTACAGTTTCTCGCTTCAAAGAATAACAAATTGTTCCACGTATATGTTAGAGTATAGCTGGTCAGTAAACCCACGACTACCATATTTCAGATTAGAAAAAAAGGACACAGCAGGAGACATGGTAAGGCATGTGTCTGAGGAGTATGCTTTAAAGTGTTTTTGATCACAGGCAGGATGAGAAAGTGTCCCATGTAGATGCACCAAAGGCAGGATACAGTTTTTATCCATCTAATTCATGCTATAGCTGATGCTACAGCAGCTGTAAAATATAATTTCCACTAATATTAACTAGAAACATTTATATTACTGTCTTAAGAGCTCCCCTTCATCTCCCCTGAAAGGTTCCTGCCCATTCCATCAGACCATGTCCACAAAAAGTGTCAATGAGCCATTTGGCATGGTCAGCAGGGATGAAGGTCGAGGTTTTTAGAGTTCAGTCTCATCTCTACAGAGTTTCACAAGTGAGTTTATGCACTTCCTCCTAAAGGAGCATGAATTATCACATAACCCTACTGAATGTTTATATAGAATACACTACAGATGTAAATTTCAAAAATGGGAGAAGAACCAACTACTTTTTTTTTTTTTTTTTCCTGAGTAGCTATATTTTTCACAGGAGAATAGGCCATCTGCTAGAAAAATTACATTGCTGTATTCTGAAAGAATCTCAATGCTTAGTAAAATCTGAACTTTTTCAACTGAGTATATCTTATGCATATCTAAACCCAAGCAGCTAAAAAAGCTAGACAGCTACTCCCAAGGAAAAAATGACACTCCTCATAACATAAATTTACTTTGGTAAATGTGATCAGTATAAGCAAACACTACAGAACCATAGAGACATGAGGTTAATAAAACATTTATATTATCTGAGTTAATTTTCCAGCTTTTATTCATTTAGTTCTGGTATTCAGTTTAGGGGTATTAGTTGCTGGAAATGCATAGATTTTTCTATTTCCTTTACACTTCATCAATTTTCCTTGATTTTTGGGTCTAATCATCTACTAGATTACACTTTATAGCCATATTGATATTGAGTATTTTTTAAAAATGTATTTTTCCAGTCTGGTTTGTAAATTTGGAGTGGGTTTTATGGGCCATGTACCAACCACCACCAATTAGTTCAAGAATATCCATGTCTTTGCTTTACTGTACTACAAATAGGATGAGCAGCAATCTGCCAGCCTTTTTCCCACTATACTTTAGACCAGATCAAATGCTTGCCTGCAGCAGCAATTCGATACTGTCTTCATGAGGCTACTACAGAACTCATTACTCTGGGCAAATTGCTTTGTATAATATAATGTACTATGTTGGAGTCCAAAGGGACATGAACCCCAAACAGTGCTTAATACAGACCATAAAATATTTAGAGCCTGATACATTAGTTTTAAAATGCTTACAAAGGTTAAACCTTCTCCAAAAAGGAAAAAAAATCATTCTGTTCCCATTAAGTCAGTGATTTAATAGAGTTTTCAGTACAATGCATTTAGTCCATGATAATCAATTACCTCCAGCAAATTAAAATATAAATTAGGTTGTCTTGGAGAAAAGGAAGCTCTAAATCAGTTTGTTCAGGTTGCACATAAATACAAATTTTGTAGCTATGGCTTCCTAATGTCAGAGCCAACACATCATGACAAAGAAATTTTTTTCTTAGTGATTCTTAACCCGTCAACTGTATTAATTTCTTTTTTTTCAAAGCTGGTGATATGAAAAACTGAGAGCTTTAGACTGCTGATGGCTGGAGCTCTTGGACAAATGTGCTCAAGTTCAGGAATACCTTGAGGACAGCCTAGTCATTTCAGTCAAAGCCCTTGGCCACGCACATCCCATTCTGGAGATGCCAAAATAAAGCACAGTGCCGCAGAATGCCAAAATCTAGGTCACTTCTGGACTTGCGGGTGGTGCTGGGAGCAGCAGCGCACACCCTGATTTGGGTCCAGCGATGAATGGTGTTACTTTTCTTGCATCACAGCAAATCAGGACAGTGTCTTCTTTCCTGGCCTTACTAGGCTGGGTGTATGATCTCAGACCACGTTCTGGGCTTTCTGTGTCAATTTTGGCCCTAAGTCTGTATAACAATTAAATTGATTTTGGATGATGGTTCTCCTCCCATCTTGTACTTGGTTACAATATGGGGAACACATTTTAAAATACCTTTTTGAAATGTTATTGCCATTTTAAAAAAGGCCTTTTTTTTTACTATGCCCTGTGGCTTTATGATTTTGAAGATGATGCATTGTGGCTAGGAATAAAAAACTTGAATTTTGCAAATTGTCAATGTAACAAAGATCCCTTGTATTCCAGGGGAAGAATAAATGATTCTTGAAATCAGAGTTACGTATTTTAAGCTTGCACTCCTGAGGCTGTTAAACTCTTGTATTATTTAATACTTGTGCATGAATGTTTTGTTGGGATATTTTTAGATCATAAATATAATCAACATCATCAGCTTTTCATCACGCAAAGTTTTTTCTTTACCACTGAAAAATTGTTTCTTTCTGATATCTAATACAGCACAAATGAGTGACTCTTGAAAAGAAATTCAAACATAAAAACCCCACCCTGAACTAGGGCTACCTGTGAGTAATTGTGATAGCTGGATTCTACGTCAGATGTGAACTAGAGATTGGGTCAGTGCAATTCAAAAAGAGTTATGGGCTTGGGTTTATGAGGTGTAGTTCCATGGTCTCCATTCTAGTTTTTCTGTAGTGCTTACAATTTGATAAAGAATACATTTTCAGATCTTTATTATACCTGACATTAAAATATTACTTTCAGATTTAAATTAAAGATCTCAGCAGTATTACATCAAGGTTATGTTGTTAATATGGTAATAATTAACATCGACATCAGTAGAGACACAAGAATCATAGTGAACTCTTTAGAGTTTACAAAATTATCACAATCCTCCACAAGCCTTCCCGCCCCCCCCAAAAAAAAGTAAAAAATAATCTGTTTACCAGCACAAAAAATTTACATAATGTTTCCAGTGAATTGTGGGAACTAGAATGCTCTAAACAGGTGTTCTCAGAGGAAGCTAGGCAAAGTTTGTCCCCAAACCCCTGAAAAATTTCACCTGAGGATTCATGAAGAAGTGAATGAAGGGGATGTGCTTCTGCACCTCAGTCCTGAATTTGGTTAATTTTTTGCATATGAGTCTTTGTAGATGGGATTCTGAGAGATGAGACTTGGAAATGAAGGCAATAGGACAAAATATAAAGCACCGAGAGATGCTTCCTTATTAGAGGCAAAGATAATTATATGATCTTCTTGAGTTAAAGCATCTTATCCATGTATATTAAATGCAGTATTTTGACATATAATTTACAGTTATAGTGAAGAAATATATAAAAATACAATTAACTTTTTATTTAAAGGTTAAAAGAAACTAATAGAGGTTTTTAAATGTCTGTCACTGAGACACGTGCCTTCTTCAAAGCCACAGCACTTCAGCACAACACTACAAAGTGACCAGGGTGTGAAGGAAGCTCATTGCACCTGCCAGTCCCTGCGGGAGGTGGCACCCACACTATCGGTGGGGATTTGGGAGCGAGAAATGCTGAAGTGAAGTCAAGTTTGTGCTCTGTCTGTGCAAAATACATTGTGCTCTTGCAAGAGCTGCCATAGGCTCCGGTCACAACTTTTGAAAGTTCCAGTCACACTGTGAGCTGTTGCTGCTGTACCTCAGGGTGGGGATGAAGCAAGTACCTATCACAGGGAAGCAGCAGCTTGGCCTGTCTGGAGGAGAAGCTGGACCCAGTTCCCCATTCCTCAGAGACAGGCAGCACCTGTGTGACTGGAAGGTATAAAGGGAGGGAAGGGGGTGAACAAATCATTAGGGCTGAGAGTGTGTGCTGGGTGAAGAGGTTGTGCAGGGAGGTGTTTAGGAGGTGTAAGTATTTTTAAGAGTTGCTAGTTGACCACTTGCTAAAGGAAAGTTCTGCTCTTAGAACTAAGCCTGATGTGCTTAGGAGTGTGGGAATGGGTGGCTCTCTCTTTGAAAGAGGAGCTGAAACTGAACAATAACCAGGGGCTAGTGGTTTGCCTGCTCATGGTAGGGCTCTCACTGGGTCACTTCTGGCATCACTTCATGGCACATACTTGCTGAATCTCCCCAAATATAGTGTGAACAGAGGAGCAGAGCTCTTGCTCTCAGTGCAGTGCTGTGTACCTGCAGGAGAAAGAAAGTGGTGATTTCTGTTTTAAGAAACTGTTGTCTTCTTGAGACAGCAACTAGAAGGTGAGCTTTATATGGACATAAATATTTCTGTTGTAAAAGATGTTTTTATAATTTGTGTGCTGGTGAGTCACAAGGTTAGCAGTTCTCTGTGAAAGCAGCAGAAGCAGAGCAGATGGAGATAAGAGAGCAGTGTTCCTGTTTGGTGACAGAGGCAGGCCTGCAAAGCACAGCTGCAGCTGCTTTGAGGAAAAGATCCCGTGGAGTGCAACCTCCTGTCTGCAATTTAAAAGTTAATCTGCCTCTATCTTCCTTGCATTTTTTTTTTTTTAGGCACTGCTGTTAATGGAAAGAGATACAGTGTAAGGCCCACTGTGCTGTGAAATATGAAGCTGGCTGTGGTGTTTACCTAATATGAATATGCCACTTGGAAGTGCATACACATATTCTTAAAAGACTTGTTTTCTGCTGTGGTGGTGTTTGCTTTTTTTTTTTTTTTTAGAGCTTGATCGGGTATTTTTTGCCTTCATAAATTTAACCTGTGTGACAAACAGGAATCACTTGCAAGTATATGAAGCAAAATTGTTGTTCATATAGATTTTTGAAGTCCTTCATAAAAGTTTCTAAGCATTGATTTGGTTTATTCCTCCTACAGTGATATGCTACCTACTCAGCTGTATTAGTTTTCTGCTTGTCAAGTATGTCTTTTATTTGCATCAGCAAGTATGAGAGTATATATCTGTAGGACAAGAAGAATTG
>JANIJG010017512.1:15776-41224 GCA_024611175.1 Megaceryle torquata | reverse complement strand
TTCAAACCCCTCCTGGCTGCGTTCCTGTGTGACCTGTGCTGGATGATAGGAGCCTGCTCTGGCAGGGGGGGTGGACTTGAAGATCTCCAAGGGTCCCTTCCAACCCCAGACACCCTGTGTAAGAGCAGGAAGCCGGTTGGTGTGGAAGAATCCTGGATGAATTGTCAAAAAATCAGAATGGGGAACTTAGGAAATGAGCAGCTTAAAAAAAAAAAAAAGGCTGCTTCTCTTGGTTAATTTGTAAATCCTAAAATGCACGTGCTGTTACTGCCTTAGGTGGTAGTTACTTCAGAATTCTAGTTGCTTATCTATTACTCTTTATTTTATTTCTAGGTAAACAGCTATTTGAAATGGATCACAACCTTGATACCTCTGACATCCAGTTCTTGGAGGAAGGTAAATGTCTGTTTCCACAACTGAAAGACAGTGGTTTAAAATAGATCAAAATTCCTATGCAAAGTCTGTATTATATTTTTGATTTTATATTTATATTTAACATCTTGCCTCAGTATCACTTTTACAGCGGAAGACCTTTCTAAGAATTGCTGTTTTGCAGACCAAACAGAAGGGATTTTAAACTTTTTTTTTTCCTTTTCAAAAACAGACAAACAAAATATTCTCAAGATGCTAAAGCACATTTATTTGCAGTTTGGAGCTTGATTTGGGCTTACTTTTGTTGTTTCTATTCAAGTGTTTGGACCGGAAGGAAAACCAAAACCAAACAAAACAGAACAAAAGAACCACAACCAAACTCTGATTTAGTTTTTCTTTTTTTCTTTTTTTTTCTAACAGTCCATTTTCTTACTCCTGATTTCAAGTGCAGACCTTGAAGGTCTGTCTCCTTCTCTCTGAACTTCATCACCAATAGTAAAAATCTTGTCTGTCAAATTAAATGCTGTTTGCCTCTTTGCAGCCCAGTTCTTCCCTGGGGTTTTGTGCAGATTTGTCTGTTACCTTTCTGAAAATATTTAGCCTCATGGCAGCTAAAAATTTTGTAAGCCTGTGCCAAAATATGTTTAACTTGGAAAATCTCTCAGAGAGAAATAAATCTGCTCACAATCACATATCTACTTATTTTTCTGTACTGCCTTTTAAACTTTTCGTTTAGAAGAGTGATTTTTGAGTTGCCAATTCTTTAATGTAGCTGCATTATCTACTGGTACTGCAAAGCCTGCATTCAGAGGAGAGTCAAGAATTTTCTCTGTAAGTAACAGTTGAAAACAAAAATTGGTTATGAACATCAGTGAGTATAAACTTGAAACAGCAGTAATGGGAGAGTTGAGGACATCATTTAACCTTGTCTTCCTCCAGAATGCCTAAAGTGAAGCTGGGTTGTTGATGGAACATTTGTGTCTCGAGGGACACAACTGGACAGAACAGACCTCCTTATCTGGGCTCTGTGCCTAAATGATTTGGGATTCATGTATTGTGTTGCTATTAGTGATTAAAAAATCCTGTTCTTATTGCTGTTTGCATTCTGTTATAAATGCAGCAGCTTCAATTTAACATCACAGTACTGTGCAATAAGTAATTTTCACAGCTTAAATGGGATAATGGCGATTATTTTCCATTTTTAGATGGAAATGCTTATAAACTCTCTTTCAAATCCAGTGAAAGAGCAGAACCTTGTTGAGTGGCCACATGATGTCGCTGTTGATGCAAATAAAATAGCAGTACTCGAGCTTTATCCTTTGGTGGGCATCATCTCTTTCAGGAGAAAATGTGAAAGCATGCAAAGTTTCATCTTGCTTTGAAAATTTAACTCTGAAAGCAAATGTGTGTATGTAAAATTCTGTGTAAGGGTGTGTTTATGAACCCCGTGTGCTTCTGTAGCTATGACAGCTGGAATTATTCCAGCTGAGAGGTCCTGAGCTCCTGCTTTTTCTGGAAGAAAGGATCTCTGCTTCTGGGAACAACTAAATGTTCATTCTTCCAGGGGGTTCTGAGGTGCTGTGTGCTTCTCTTGACTGGGTTTTGGTATGAGAGGAAAAAAGCTTCACTTTGGCTGTAAAAATATAAAATGTGGCATTTCCTTTTCCATATCCACTTGATATATAAAATGCCAAGTAAGTTAACAATTACCTACATTGATGAATGAGTATGAAAAAGTGGTGTGGGGGGGTTTTGGTTGGTTTTTTTGGTTGGTTGGTTGGTTTTGGTTTTTTAGGTACCGTTTTCCTGCTTGCATGAAAATAAATTATTTTTCTGTTCTTTCAGCTGGAAACAGTGTGGAGGTTGATGAATCTTTATTCCAAGAAATGGATGATTTAGAGCTGGAGGATGAAGAGGATGACCCTGACTACAACCCTGTTAATTTAGATAGTGATTAGACTTTTCTGAACTGTCTCTGACATCAGGATGGACATATGTAAGGAGAGAGGGGAAGGCAGGAAAGCCACAGCATCTGTGGTTTTAGCAATGTGTATTGGGTTGCTTTTCTTTTACTTTTTTTTCCAAAGAAAAATACCAAAATATCTTAAATCCAGGAGAATGGTCTTCTGATGACTGTCATCGTAAATAAATTTACTTCAATATTTCAGATGAAAAATTTTGAGGAATATTGATCTATCTGGAAACGCTGTCCTATTTTCTCTTGTTTTTTTTTTTCCTTCCCACTTCTGTAACTGTCCTTTGAAGAGATGTGACAACAAGCAAGATGGAAAGATGTTACAGCAAGCACTAAACACACCTGCATCTGAAGGCTGAGCAGCTGTTCTGCTGCCTTCCAGCTGGGACATACACGGGCAACTTTGGTGAATAAAAGGGATCATATGCTATGCAGGGGGGGGTTATGATTATTTTTTTATTTCCTTCTGCAGAATTTTATGACACTTCAAGTCAGTTCTGGTGCCCCAACCTATCAGCTATAGATAGGCAGCACTAGTCACCTTTTCATAAGGCATAGCCTTGTTAAGTTTAATGGGAACCTTTTCCATACTACTAGAGTGAAATCTTTTGCTGTAGTTCAGGGTAATAGTTTCAAAATGACTAGTTCAAGTCTGCAGGAAAAAAATGAGAATGAGATCAAATCCTCTTAAAGAGTTTGATTTGTTCAGAAAGGTTTGGTTTGGGTTTTTTGGGGTTTTTTTTTTTTGGTTTTTTTGAACTTGTGTGTCTGTGAGCTTCCATGGAAGAAAAGCCCAACAAACCACCCTAGAAAATTAATTCCCTTTTGGCAACAGACTGTGTCAAAACACTTATCAGTGGAGTGCAGATTATGGTACTGGGATTTACAGAGTGGTTTTAGGTTTGAATGTAATGAACGTTGTTTTAGAAGCACCTTGAGGGCAGCCTGTAAAGGTTAGCCCAACATACAGTAAAGCTGCACGTCAGCTCGTGGATGTTAACATTGCTGTAGAGTTGCTTATGGAGCTAACAGCTCGATGGTAGACGACTCTTCCCATCTCCAAAAATCCCCCAAACATTGCGAGAACTGTGGAGTTCAAACGTGCTGTGCTTGAGACTGCATCAGCTAGAAGGATGATGAAGTATGGATGAAGGTTTCAAAAGACAGCTCTCCAAACAGAGAATCACCAGGCACCTCAGTGATTAAACACCATGTGCTGAATTTTAAAATACTGTTAGTAGACTGCCTTAACTACACCAGCTTCAGCCTTTGAAGAGGCTTGCACTAAAGTATCACAGTGCTTAGAGGAATAATAAATTTATGAACGTTACTATTTGGAAATTCCATATTCAAAATGAGAAATTTAATTCCATAAATCAACAATGTGTAAGATTCTCTGCTCATATCACTTGAGAACATCTGTTGGGGATGATCTCCTTTAACATATTTCAGTATTTTCTTTTTGTATTCAAGATGAATCTGAGTTTTTAGTAGATAGAAATAAATGTACAAGTACCCTGTAAATACTTTTATAAATTAACCACGTGCCTTTGTTCCTACTGTCCTCTATTTGATCTTTTTAATTTTGGTTACTAAGATCTCTAGACAAGCATCCAGGTTCCAGTGATAATGTATGTTTCAAAGCAATAAGCAAGATCTGTGTTCCAGCAGTTACCAAATATATTTAAAAAAAAAAATAAATTGTGGGTTGATGTGATACTAAAAATTACTTTTCCAAAGATACAGTTGGTTTGAAAGCTTCATGGTGACTACATCCAGCTTCTGTGTAATTGCTAGGATGCTTTAACATGCTCTTCAGCACTGAAGTTAATTTACTTCTGGTGTTTCTCAATTCAGCTGCATAAAAAACATTTAACTCCTAAGGCTCCTTTCTGTTTTCAGCTACAGATGTTTAAACCTGGCCTTTTTTCACGAAAGGAGTGAATTAGTTCTCTTAAAATATGGACTGAGTCCAAGAATGCTGTGTAGTCTGTGCAAGATGTTACAGAATATAGAGTAGCTCAGGTTGGAAGGGACCTATGAGGGTCATTAGGTGGTAATCTGAGAAAATTTTCCAATTGGGTCACTAACAAGAATCATCTATGAAAGAAAGAGTTTCTCATTAATGGCATTTCTAGATGAATGAGATTTCCTGACATCTTTTATTGGCTTTTATGCGGAGGAAGTGTAGCTTAAAAATGTTAACCTCAGACAAGTTGAAATGTGAAATTGTGTTTTCACTGTTACATCTTATATTTCAAAGCAGAGGAAATAATAAGGATTGAAGTGACAAAAAAAAAAAAAAGTGTAATGTCTTTGGAATGAGTTTCAATGTCTCAGTCCGAACTTGAGATTTGTTTAGCTGTGTTCACTGCTAACATCTGTGAAATAAAAGGGAATTTGACTGAGAGTAAGCTCGGCTGTGCTTGTGTGGTTTAGTTTGCTGAAATGGACTGAGATAAAGGAGTTCTGATGAAAGGTTTGGTGGGACGTTTAAAATTGACTTGCACACTTTGGATTAGATTGAAGTCTAATTCCTATGAAGCTAATAACATTCCATTGATAAACCTTGATGGAATTTTAGTTATTCAGAATCACAGTGCTGACAGCCTTGCGGGTGCCTTGTTTTTAACCCCGAGTCCAACGTGTACGCTGTAATGCATCTAAGAAGATTATTATGAGGTGCAACACGACCAGAGCTAATTTAGCTTTGATCATGCTGAGCTTTTTGATGCCTGAGCTCTATTACGATTGGGAGGATGATGCTCGCAACATCAAGGTGCTGTAGGAGTGCAGCCTAAGGTTTTACATCCAAATTATCATTACATTAAGGTCTGCTTTAAAGGAAACAAAACCTAAGGGTGGTATATCCTTTTTTAATTTTCTTCCTGTTTTAGCCAAAAACGGAGAGCCTGTAGGACATTATCTGTGGGGAGAATCAACTTCAATCCTTCTCCTAGGAGACTTAAAACCATCATCTCCAGTTTTTAAACTTTGTGGTTGCTGAAATAAAATCAAAGCTTATTGGACCAGACACAGCCTGTGCCTGGATCCGAGATGCTGCTACCCTAGATCCTGAGAGAAGGAGCTGCCCTGTGAGTGCTCTCTCCGGTGTTGCACAATCTGACAGGACCTGAAATACTACTTTTTTTTTTTTTTTAATTAGCCCTTCAGTGCCTTGCAGCTTGTCTTGGACTAAGAGAGAGAGGCTTCTCAGGTTCAATTCTTTGACAAAATTGCACTTATTGCAATGAACTCGATTTTACTTTCTGCGCTGCATGTTCATGAAATCTGCAAGTGATAGAGTGAGCTGATACCATCGGGCTGCGGCTTAGAGTGCAGCGTGAGGCTCTTACTGTGGCTCTTATTACTGTGCTGGGAATTCCTGACGCTGGAAGAAGGGTAAGGATCAAGGTCCTACTTGGAATCAGGAGTTTTGTTTGTACTTGGGACAAATTCAGCAAGAAGCCTGCATTAGGCTTCTTTGGACTCGTTTTACCTTTTCTGTGGCCAGGGTAGATAAGTACAGATGGAAAAGGAGACTGGTCCCCGCTGTGGGAAGTTCCAAGTCGGAGGTTAGGAAATGAAGCAGTTACCTAAGTCACGTAAGAGGATTTTTTGGTAACGTTTTCTTGGTATGGGGGATACAAAGTTCCCAAAGGAAAGATAATCTGTCTGTACAATTGAAGGACATGGATATATTCTTCTTGTAGGCTAATTGTGTGAAGTCACCTTTGCCTGATAACAGATGCAGCTAACTATGCAGGGCATGAAGTAATTCTGTCCAGGAAAAAGCAGGTACAATATTTTTTGCAGTGTTGATTGAAAACAGGCTTGAAATGTGTCCTTGTATTCCCTGTCTCAGGGGAAGCCCGTGGGGAAGCCATTGAGTAGAGCTGAATCACAGATGGGTTAGACCGTGACAGTGAATACAGGAGGAAGGATGTAGTCCCAGGGATCCAGTAATTCTTACATCAGTAACTAGCAGATCATCGAGTATGATAGGTCACTTAAAAACTGCTATGCCTATGGCTTCTGGTTTTTCCTCCGTAACAGAAAATGCAATGCTGTGTTTCAGTCGATGGGCAACACCAGAGAATGCAACAGAAAGGTCACTTTACTATTAAAGGGTTGAGTATTGGTGTTTACTAAGGAAATAGGAACTCAAGTATATCAAAACATAACCATACCACATCTGGTCAATCTTACTTCCAGTCTGGACACTGAAGGTTCTGCCAAAGAAGCCTCACAAAATGCACAAGTCAAACATTTTTCAGGAAGTTATTAGCCACACCAATCTATCCTCACTTGATTGTCTGCAACTCTGGTATTTTTAAAGCCAGTGAAACAAAAAGCAAACATGAAGAAAGGAAGTTCAGTTTGATAAGAAAATTAATTAAAATGCCTTGTAAAATTGCAAGCAGGAAACTGGTGGAATTGAATAGCTTCCTCAGACAGCTCGCATTTTGTGAGTGTGTTGTCACTGGTTTTATTTCAATATAAAACAGATGAAAATTGCTGTATTTTCTTCTTCCAGAACTTTGGATACGTCCATCCAGTATGAACACCAAAGGATGATGAAACTCAGAACCCACCTACACTTCATCGTTAATATCCCAGATGAATTTAATGGGCAGGGTCTTCAATTTGTCTTTAAGAACGTCATCAAATCTTTCACTCTGTGCCACTGTCATGATGTTTTTCCAGTCTCCAATAGTGCCTGAGGAAAGGAGCAGCAAATGAAAGTGAGAAGCAGAACGTGTGCCTCTGAAGCCCACTGCAAACAGTGAGGGCTAGTCTTGGGAAGCAATTCCTGGCTTCCTCAGCATCTCCCTGTCATGGGCCTGCCGAGTGAGGCTCTGGGTGCTCTTCTGAGGACCAAATCTAGGTGCTGTGAATAAAACATAGTGTATATCTATGATACTGACTCCTCATAAGGTTACTCAACTCATTTGATCTGGTGTTTTACTGGCTCCTTTGAGATCAAAGAGGAAATTATTAAAAGCAACACCTCTCATTTTTTCCCTCTCTTTGATTCCAGGGGGTCTCCCCCTACACTGAGTGCAAGGACAGCTCAGCCATGCCCAGGCTCCCATGGATGCCATGTATGGACTCAGAAGATAGTTGTTTAAGAATGTCTACACTCACACAATTAAGGTGACTCTTGCCTTGAAAAGTGGGAAACAGTAGACAGGAGTATTCTCTTACCCCTGACTCAGTAAAACCCTTAAATCCTTTCTTGTATCTGACAGGCCTGTTAGCAACTCACAAACAGTGAAACATTACCCTTTTATTATCCCTAGGGAAACATGGTAAAAGCAATGATGCTGCAGCAATAAAACTGCCTTCACAAACTGAATTTGCCACTAACCTGAAGTCTCCCTCTGAAAATGACTCATTTCAACTGAGATCGGAAACCCGTGGTTCATCTCACACCGAGGAGTCTGTGACTAAACGGTTGTTGCATTGGACTACTTCCACTTTACCTTTTCGTAGAAAAGTACCCTTGTCTTTTGCTACAAATTCCTCTGGCAGGTGCTCATAGTTTGCCCTGGGATCCTTTCTCATGTTTTCAAATGATGCCTGTCTCACAACGCTGTCCATCTCCTCTTCGCTCAGCTTCTTGCCAAGGAAGTTGCAGATCTTCAGCACAGCACTTCTGAGATCCTGCAGTAATGTTACTTTGAAGAGTCTTGATGATGCAAAGAACTAAGTGCATAGAGCAGCAGAGTACAGGGTAATAAAGGACAGATACTTGGGTGCCAAGCTCACCGTCATTTTTATGTGAGCATGAGGTGAATACTGGGGAGCAGTGACACATGGGAGATGGGGAATTTTGTGTCCTGCTCCCCAGTCTGGGAATTCAGTCTGCGTCTTGCGTTGGATGCCCTGGCAAAGTCACCCCTGGAATTGCACCTACCACTGCCAAGGCACTTAACTCATCGGGGTTTTGTCAGTCTTGCTGTCCTATCGAGGGACTTGACCTAAGCAACCCCAGGCTTTGAAGGCTGAGGGGCCAGTGCAGTAGCATTTGATGTGGACCGCGGTGCCGCGGCTGGGCTGCTCTGGGGCTCGCTTGCGGGGAGGAGCGCAGCCATCTGGGAGGAATTAAAAACTGCACAAGGGTATGGGCAGCCACCAAACAGGAAACTTCTGGCCATCAATTTGAGATTTCCTGAAGTACTCTACAGCCTGCCTCTTAAGCACTTCTTTCCTTTAGTGGAACTGCCCTTACGAACACAACGTTCCTGCTGAAGTTATTGGCGAATGTCTACTATTTCAGAAAGGGCTTTTTGGGGTGGGGGTGAAGGTAACTTCTGCCCTATTGGAAAGTGCTTTACCTAATAATTTATTAGTTTATTAATTGATAAGACCTTAAACCAATGAGGCAAATTACTTTATCCTCTCAGAAGTCTCAGCTTGAACCTACTCCACAATGGATTACGCACTTTCCAGTACAAAGTGTAATTATAAGGAGCTGTCTGAAAGAGCACTGCAGATAGGAAGAGAGTATCTTGAATACAGTGATAGAAATTGATCTCACCTTTTTCATTTCTTCAAAGGTAAGGAAGAGTATATTGAAATCCTCAGCATGACTGTACCAGCCTTCAACATGATCCACCCATGAACTGCCAAGTACTTAGCAAGGGAAATTATTAAAACAAGCAGAAAAAATGAAATACTATCAACAGCTAGCAGTAAAACAGTAACACTGTCAATCACTCAGGTCTTTGAAATGTCTTTTTTTTCTAATGATATTTATTAATAATTTGAGGGATGCATGTCACAGTCTTTGTGACAATTCTTCACGCTGATAAGGCAAATCCTCTCTTTGTTTCTAATAATCTGAACTCATACTGGCAGGAGCCAAAACCTACTCCTCTCTCTTTGCTGTACAGTGTCTATTCTTAAGGGTTCAGCTCCACTAACCAACTGCAAAAAGTGTTAAGAGATTTTCAGTCATAATGGTTGTTTATGGTGCATCAGCTTCTAATTCAGATAAAATAAGCAGCTTGCACGTTGTTGAGGAGCAGCAAAACCATGAGAATGCTGCTGCCTTTGGACCACCTTTCACCAGAAAGGGGTGCCGAGCTCAGGCAGCCTCTGCAGCTTTGGATTCAGGTGACAGCATAGCTGAGGTTTCTGGTAATTGCTAGATATTATAATAGATAATAATATCAATATAATAGATATTGATATAGTTATTGTCCATTCAGTCTGAGGTCATGGAATAGGATTTGGGCTCCATAGTAAAAAAAGATATCCTACCTTTGCCAGCTAAAAATCTCTCCATAAAAAGGTTAAAATCTGGTACTTCTTCTAGTGTGGATATGTATTTGGAGAAGTGGTAGTAAGAAACCATAACATCCTTAGGGTTCCTGGTAATGTAAATAATCTGCAAAACAATGAGAAGACCAGTCTCAGAGATACTGACAGACTGCCTTATGCTGACCATCAGTGCATATTTACACACAGGGCCCACCAAAGATGTGTGAGAACTGTCTGAATGTGACAACAACATCGGGTAAGTTCTGGATGACACAGTGCTGTCCATTTGTTTACAGGTGGTGGTATTTCTGTAGCTGCTGAGATGCTGTTCACTTGTGCAAGGCAGTCAGTTTGCAGTAGCAGGTTGCTGTGTACAGTCACAATGAAATGAAGAACTTTTGTAAATCCCAGCCTTGGTAGCGTTGACAGCATCAGTACTGTGTGACCTCAGCTCCTGGCCTGTGGTGCTGGTCCCAGAGGCAGCAAGCAGGCAGATTTTGAATGACATGTAAGAGGGAGCTCTGACATCTTAAGGAACTGTTATGGCCACGGATCACTTTGGCTCCTGCTGACTCCTGACCACATGAGAACTGATGTCTCAGGCACAAATGGCACCACCAGTGAGATGGGCAGCCTTCTGCCTCTGGACTGGCAGCATGTGCCAGCATCTATTCAGTTTCTGTTCCTTAACACGTAGTGTCTAATTAGGGAGAGAAAACAGAGCCTGGCATGTCACCCTTAAGAGGTTACAAGTGTTTGCAGGGAGAGGCAAAAGAATCATGCTCTCAGACTGCCTTTCTAACTGGGTGAGATGACTACTTTTGACTCCTCCATAACTGAAAATTTATCTGATTATCTTTAGCAAAACCAAAACCCATTATTTCCAAGGTACGTAAAATAAGGATTCCTAAGCACATTGCGGTGTTCAGAAGCTCTGACCTGAAATCACAGAAAAAGTTATCCTATGGTTTGGTAGAAAATGTAAACAACCCGGGTGGCACATTCAAGCAGAGGTGGAAAAGATCCCCTGATAATCAGTATTTTTCTGAAGTCACAATAATTTCTGTATTTTCTGACACGCATGCTCTGTGTGATTTCTGGTCAATTTTCTCAGTCTTCGTTGAGCATCATTTAAATTCCAAATGTGCTGCCTGTGAACTTTCTCCTCCAAACTTCACCGGTACTGTGAAGAAAATAGTGAGCACATTGCAGTTTCCCATTACCCCTGTATCCACGAAGAAGGTAAGAGCAGCACTAAGAGTTTGCTTCTGTCCCCCCGTGAGCAAAGCTCTGCCACAGCTCTTTGGTGACTCAGCCATGGGAAGTCATACATGCATCAGAAACAAGGACGGAAGGGCCCGAAGCCATTTGGACTACTACAAGAAAAACCAGCAGAAGTATGAGGTCCTTTGCCAGGGAGCAAAGTAGCAATTCTCTGTAAGGTGGCTAAGGCAATTCTCAGTGTGCTCTTAGTAGAATACATGCCACATACATCCTCAGACTTGCCCATACGTCCATGTTCTGTCAGTGAACCTCAGTGTGGCAGCCTGGGTACACCTGCCTCTAAGGAGGCTTTTTCCACAGCAGACAGGCCCATGGCACGGTTCACAGTGGATAGTAGTATTCATAAACTCACAGCACTGAAAAGCAAGAAAAGGCAGTTCTCACATTCCCTTTCTACCCGTCCTACTCAGATTTTCAACACGGGAGACTTTTTTTCAGACACATAACTTCACTGGAATCAGTCGTTTTCACAAGGGGAAAATCAGTGCAAGCTTTTGACCCTGGCATATCCTCCTGAGATCCACCACCACTCTCCCTGACAGTGCTGTGCCTGAGAGATTTGGCAAAAGGAAACAGAAGAAATGGGCTTTAAAGGTCCTCGACCTCCTCGTGTATATGAAGCAGGTGATGTTTGTGCTGAGACGTGGGGAACTGGAGGAGGACAAAGGTAGGATTTGGATCAATTCACTGAGACAAATTGACACGATTGGTTTTAAGGAAATTGTAAAAATAACATCACTTACAGATCCTCTTTTGTTTCTCAGGTCTCTTGGAACTAAGTAGTAAGGCAGGTGGGTGGCAAAAACACGAGGCAGAGGAAGATGTGCATAATCCTTTTTGGTTGCTTTGTATTCCAGCCATGGGACTCTCTCCATGGTATCTATATTTTCTGTTCCATTACGGTGGCCTTCATGAATTATTAAGCTCAAAATGTTCTGAGTCCACACAGTTCCTGAGGAGGAAATCTTTTTATTTGAATCTTGCTTTTTTTTTTTAATTATTATTATTTTTATTAAAGAGAGTATATTGTGATAAGCAGAGCCTCTGCACAGCTGTAAGGAGTTTCACTTTGTGAATATAAATACAACCTCACATACTGAAGAAAGCAAACATCGTCTTGGTGACTGCTGAGTACAGAAGGGAAGCAGAGTTTTGTTCTGTCCTTGCAGAAAAGCCATGGCCAGTAATTAAACCTTCAGTTCCTTCACCCAGTATACTCCCACACCAATTATGTCTGTCCTCACCCTCTTGAGGCAACGTGAATTGCTGCATCTCTGTGGGCCATGTGCCTAAAAATACCTCGTAGAACACGGATCTGAAAAAGACCTTTGCTTCCAGAACTCCTGCCAAGTGTAGTGAGATGTCGTGAAATAAGCATCACATTTGAAAAGCACAAATGAGCCCCACAAAAGAAATGCTTGTGGCAAGAGGATCTCTGAAGAGTTCCTCGGGGAAGGTCTGAATCCTGGCCATAGCTGCTGGCATGGATGATCTAAAAAGGCAGCCCTGAAGGTGACTGACCGCTGTGCCACTGGGTGTTCATGTTCCAACTGGCAAACACTGTGTGATTAGCCCACTTGGGCAATGAGCAAAACTGTTTAACTTCAGGTTCTCTGGCCTTGTCAGTACTCTACTAGCACTGATTTCTTTCCCTTTTTATACCACAGGCCAGTAAAGCTGGACACTTGAGAGAATTCAAACCACTGCAGAAGAGCATTCAGTCATCCTGTAGCTTAGGAGGGCATCTGGAACTGAAGCCTAGCTGTGAAGACCTCACCTGGGAAGGAAGCTCTTGGTTTTGGATATTGGACTGTATGCATATTGTAGGAGTTATTGGTTAAGAAAACTAAATAGCCCTAGGGTTCAGAGGAACAATACCCAGTGACTGTCTTGGTCAGCTTGGCATAATCAACATGGGCAGGTTTTCCACACAGTGGTACGGATTCAACAGAAGGAACCTTGCATTGATAACTGGTGGGGAAGAAAGATGATGATATGGGGCAAGATAGAGGAAAAGTTGTGAATGTGAGAGAGATGCCATTCTGTGCAATTTATAAATCAAAATCATCTTCCAACTCCTTCCTGTCCCAGGGTGGCCCATCGCTTTGCAGCACAAGACTCCCATTTCCAAAGATGTGCTGATTTCAGTGCCATAACCTCTCTACCTTTTCAATACTGCCTTCTCATGCTCCCTCTCTGCCTTACTTGGAAAGGTCCCCACGGTGCTGTCTGATGATGGGCTGGCATCGCCTGAGCTCCCTATCCCCTCTGTCTCCCACAGGCTTCTTGTATCACATCTGCCTTCACCATAACCACACCTGGTGCTACCTGCCACTCATTCTGGACTTCACTCAAGAATGTCCTTCTGCCTCGAGTATTTCACTGTATACCTGAGGGAGTAGTGAATTCCAGACAGCTGTTCAGTGACCCTAGGAAAAGGATGTACGCTGACAAAACAGTGGCTATGTTATTTGAAGGCTACATCTTGAAGGCCACTGAAGAAACCAAAGGACAATGGCAGAGTTTCCCCAGAGCACAAGCAGAAGAGAATAGCAGAGGCCTTGGAAGTACAAGCACAGACTGGTACCAGAGATGTCAAGGCTTTAGTCATAAATCACTGCTTAAGTCATGATCAAATCTTTAATTACTAATCACTAAAGAAATGCAGTCTTGAGAAATGGGTAGAACAGGTTTAGAGCATAAAGTGGCCGTGTATGGAAGCGTACAGGTCTAGGCAAGCACAGGCTTTAGCCTTCACGTAGGAAAGACAGCAGTAAAGCCAGGTGGTTGCTTAGTTGCATGTGCTTCAGAAATAAGAGCGTGGAATTCACCAGGCTAGTGTCCTGTGTTGCTATTTAGGTTAATTGTACCTCTACACCCTTGAAAGGAGGTACAGATCATCAACTCACATTTGCTCTGCTTGGTTGTAATTTAGATGCAGCAACCCCCAAGCCACCTTCCATGTGAGCCCACAAAACATTCCAGATATCCCGCAACCATCTCCAGCACTCATGCCCCCAGACCTGTCGAAGCTAGCTGTGTTTTGCCAGGCACAGGAGGTCAGTTTGGTTTGTGGATAGCTTGCTCTGAGTATAGCTGCAAGACTGAGTCCAAGAACAAGTTAGTCCAGTTCAGTTGGACATGAGCATGAACCTTATGCCTGGCTGTTCAGGCCATGGCTATGCAGGGTCTGTACTTAATGCTGCACTGCACCTACCCTGGGACAATTCCAGCCAAAAAACCAAAGCAAACAACCCTGAGTACTTCAACCATTAGATGGCTGAATAAAGGCAGATTTATTTCACCCCCCTTGAGAAACAATTCCAGTCTTACCTGATTTTGGGTAAGTGGCTATAAAGATGTCACTATCTTTGATTTCAAAATCCTTCAGGGAAGCTACGTACTCAAGTGTAGTATTGACACCAAAATAAAACCCTTTGTATTTAAATACATATTCTTTTGATGGTTCCATTTTTAATCCTTTTTGTCCTTATAGGTGAATGACCTGCGATAAGAAAATATAAAGTTGTATCTTTTTTTCTTTGTTTGTCATCTCACACAATCAATGGATCAATCAATCAAACAAAAAAACAATTCATCCAGTGCTGGTGGATTTTATCAGAATGCTTTTCAGCAAAATTCTGGAAACAAGACAGTGAAATTTGCCTTTCAGCTTTTCATGAGGTCATCACTCAGGATGCATTTCTAATAAAGAAAAAAAAAAAAGAAAGAGGAAAGTACATACTCATATACAAGTGTATGCTACATGCATGAGATTTGTTAGGGGTGTCAGCAGGACTTCAACAGAGCTAGCTTAACTAGTCAGCTCTCATTCTGAATTTTGTGGCTGAAACCGTGTTCAGAATGTCCAATTACAATTTCTGCCTCCTTCTACTTATTCTCTGTCTCATTACCAATGTTTCTCCCATAGGAAGCACAATTTCTGCAGACTAGTGTGGGTATCATGAACGTGCGTTACCTTCTGAAGCACGCCTCCAGTTTTAGGAGATTGTTGTCTTGTGTGTCATTAACACCAGTGCCATATATTTGCCAGAAAAAGACATTAATCATCATTGTGGTGACTAGGGAAAAGCAAACATTTGGGGAAGTACAGGAAGAATAACAGAAAGACTGACAAGAGAGACTGACTGTTGTAGCTGAGCCAGTTTTACACGGAGCATCTAGTTTTGAAGGTTTTAGTCTGCGTCTCTTCTGCAGTCTTTGAGCTGAACGATACATCCATGGATTTCAGTGAGCTCAACATCCCAGTCACTCCCTCCCTGATCCCTCCCTGTAGATGAACTATTCAGTAATACCCTCAGACAATGTCCAAGCCTTGGCAGAAATTATAGAAGCAAGTTCACTTCCAGACTTGGATATCACAAGCATTGTCTTTTATGTGGGTTAAAATACAGTTGGAAAGAGAGACTTCCCTATGTGGACCTGGGTTTCTGGCCCCTGCCTTCCCTTTGCAATGCAACCATACTCATGCCCTCTTGGACTGTTGCACTTGCCATTACTTCACTGTTGGGATACCACCATTGCTCTGCAGTTGGGCTATCACCCTTGCCCAGATTTGTCACATCAGCTGATTGTGCAAGACGCACTGGACGAGCAATCTGAATTTATGACAACAGGCAGTCCTTGGAAACGAGGCCACTGATCCCACGTTATCATCAGCTCCTCTGAAGTTTGTGCTTTGCTTCTCCTTTGCTTTCCTGGTCTGTGAACTCCCCTGGCTGGGAGCCTGCTCCCCGCTCTGCCTTTGGTCAGCAGCAGGATCGTTGCCTTTGGCAGGATCGTTGCCCTTGGACCGGTGTAGCAGAGGAGGTGCCCTCCAGCTCGCGTGCCTCAGAAAACACCTGGGGATCTCCGGCGGTGTGGCTGCTCGGGCTGGTGGGCAGGGTGGAGGAAGAGGCACAGCGGTCACTGCTGCAACTGGAGGGACATTCACTGCCCACCCTACCCTGGCCAGGCAAGGCCAGTCACCTCCAGCATCTGCAGGAGGACACGCAGATGTCCCTCAGATGTGGCAAAGTCTGTGGCCGTCCCTGGTCTAAACAACCACCTGAGCATGCAGTGCAACCGAGTTTTAAGGCAAACATGCCTTTCTTCTACAAGGTTAACAAAACTGAGTTTCTCCTATTAACACCTGCACCTGGCATCATTAGACAGTAAAAAATCCTTGGCTTTGGGGGATGGATAAGCTTTGTTCTACTGCCAAAGACCTACGGGCAAAGAAATGTGTCTGGATGTCTCCTTCCTGGGAGTACTGACCCCCAGGCTTGCATTGCCCTCCCTCTACCTCTGCCAGAGGCATGGGCCAAGGCCAGGGCAGTGAGGGGAGGGGGGGCAGGGATGGGAGCAAGGGCAGGGAGGAGAGTGAGGGGAGCCATGACTGCATACAGTGAGGGTCTGCCTGCTGAGCCCCATGGTGTCACAGCCTAGGAGGTTGATCTTGTTCTTCAAAAACATGAGTTTTAATACCACTGTGGGACAAAAGTTATTGCACTGCTTGCTTCTTACAGATATATGAATATATCATGAAAATAAATATATCACGGAAAAAACCCCAAACCCTTCTCCATTTTCTGGAAAGCCTACTCATGACCTAGTGCATATGATGGGAGAAGAAATAAACAGTCGGATGTGCTCTTATGAGCCAGGCAGGCATCTCAAAAATCTGTCTCCAAACGCAGACACAGCGGTGTCTGGCAGTTAATCTCCTACATCCACGGTGATCGCACACCTTCACTCTGCTTAGTTAGTTATCTCACAGTTATGATTCCAGTTTCTTTGTTGAGTGGTACAGAAAAGCCCATGGGAGACACAGTTTCCACACTAGCACGGAGCTAACTCTGCTCTGGACAGCTGTCTTCTTCTCAAGCACAGACCCAAGTTGCCTGCAACTCTTTCTGGGCAATACATGACAAAGTAGCCTACAAGAGTGATCTAGGTTATTACAGCTGTTACAACTGCTATTATTTTACTGAGAGGGCAATAGAGCATCATTTAAGTCAGAGATCTACCCCTCTAATGATTTCAGGCGTACTTACCTCCTCTGCTCTCCGTTTGGTGCCCACAGAGATGTGTGCTCAGCTTGGTGAATGTAATTCTAGAGATACGTGAGCCATCTCATTTCCTTTTTAACTGAGACGTGAACCCGTGGACATTGCTGGTTGGCTTGCTTTCAATATTTGCTTATCTTTAATGCAGAGATTAGACATCTTATATAACTCACAAAAAAAGGTGAAAGCAGTCCGGAAAGATTTTTGACACTATTTAAATGGTCATTTTGATTTTTGTTTCTCCTTTTTTTATCAACAGCATTATTGAGAGAGTTTGGAGAGGAGCAGAAGTGAATGAAATCTTTTGCTTTTTGCTAGGTTTTGAGTTTCTTTTGCTCAGCTTTGGCTGAACTTTTGCCCGTTCTGGTTTTTTATCTCCAGCTGTGGCAGTAGTCCCAAAGAATAGCCTGAATCCACTATTTCACCAAAGTGGCTGATCAAACCAGTCCAACCTGGTCTCAGCCACGAGCCTGGAATGAGCTGCTGGGATTAATCACGTGTATGTGCTCATGTTGTTTTTCTGTGAGGTATTTTATAATGGAAATAGAATAATGCCTGAGACATTTCTCACTGAAACCTGCACTCCAGCATCACAAAGGAGAACATTTTCTTCCTTAGTTCAGTGTTGTGGTTTGTATAGGATTGTTTTTTACCTGTATTATCCCAGGTAATCTCTGAACTTGCACAGGGAGGGTCAGATTGGTCAGCATGTGACTGAGTCAGAAAGAGGAATAGGGCTGAGGGTTTTTTTTTCAGCAGAGAGGAAACCCTTAAGGTGAAAGATTAAGCCTCTTCTGCTTTGCTTTCTGCTCCAATCAGGCAAGTCCCTAGTGTTTTGTAACTGCAATTTCTATTCTAAGTGTTTAATAATAATGAAAGACAGTATCTATTGATCCCAAAACTAGATAAGGACGTGCTCCACCAGATGCTCCAGCCCCTGAGACATTGTTCTGAAGAAATCCAAAGCTATGGTCCTACATCTGCTTTGAGAACTATCTGGACAGCCAACAAGGCATGATCCAGGGCAAGAAGTGATCTTTTCCAGTGAAAAGAACAAGCGCATAAAGCAATTTGTCCTTGGGACATATAGTGAGCGGGGACAGCATGTGAATCCTAAATGAGAAAAGCTATAGTGAAAACTTGATAGTCCTCTGAGGAAAATTATTGCTTGAAAGGTGCACACAGGCAAAAAAATCCCAAACTCCACAGAGCAGAATCCATTCCACAGCTCTTCTGAGGATGGCAAGGGAAGATACTGGAAAGGTGACAAAACCACCTTGCTTGTTTGCTCCTTTGTTTATTGGGTCACTATCAGGCGGTTGTTTTTATCAATTTTAGTTTGTTTAATTATCCTTCTGTTAGAGATGATTCACATCTTTTAACAAATACATACTCCCTCATCAGTAGTGCCCAGTTAACGGATGTGAGGCTGATACAGCCATAGATAGGAATTCAAATACCCTCTTTCCTTCCTCGGGAGAAAATTAAGAAGGGGAAGACAATGATTATCGCTGCACTTAACATACTGTTACCTGTTTTTATTTGCTCACACAACCGTGAACAAGAGACTGAAATGTATGAAATTCTCAGGTAAGTAAGAGCTATGGATCTGATTTGCATAAAGCCTGGGCTTTCCAAAGTTTTTAGGAAAAACCCCCCAAGATGACTAACAGTACCAAATTAAGAACCAGGCAGGGGCATTTTCAGATAAAACTTCTGTTGGATTTTGATACAGACTCCTCCTTGCCCTCTAATACTTCCACAAGAAGAAGGAGGATGTAAGAACATTCCTCACCACGTCTGTCACCCCACAACCCTCCCTTTTTGTCAGTGCAAAACCGTAGGCACGATATACCCAGTACAGAGGTAGCTTTGTACATTTACATAGCTATACAAGCTGCAAATGTGAACCCAGTGTGGTTACAGCATACAGATACACAAGTAAAACCTCTGGCAAAACCATTTTCTTTATCAGACTACATCCAAAACAACAGTTCCTTGAGCTGACACTTTTATTTGTCCATCTTTTTTTTTTTTTTTTTTGCTTTTCCTTTTCTATTTTCTGCTGCAGGCTCTGGAGGTGCAGAAGGGAGGGGGAAGAAGCAAGGCTTTGAAAGGTCCCAAATCCACCATTCAAATGAAGGAGGAAAGTTTATGCTGGGAACATGTGCTAAAGACAAAGGCCTGATAACGAATAATCTCTAAACAAATTGCATAAATAAAATTTGCTCCCACTGCTCTGCTCTTTCCTTTCCTGGAAATAAATAAATAAATAGTAAAGCAATAAATAAATAGTAAAGCAAGTGTATAGCAAACAAATGAGGTGATGGTCCATATCATTTAAAAGAAACCTCTGCCATAGATTCTTAGCCTTTATTCCCACACCACCTCTTCTTCAGAAAATATTAAAATACTCTGAGCACACATAGCCTATTGAAATAATAGAAAGGCCCCTGAAGGCTATTTTATGATTATATTATTTATTTAGGTGTAATAGCACCTCATAAACACCCCTCTTAACAGCTACCTTTGGTTTCAGATTATCTAAGTCAAAGTACATGTTTAAAGGTAAAAAGAAAGTAATAACCTCTTGGAATTCACCTGTGCAGCTGGAAAGCATTAAATATTTGGTAAATTATGACAGCACTGCAGATCAGCCGTGGCATCACCTATTGTCTTCCGAGCATCACATAGCCAGCCTCCGTGACAGAGCAACAGTGACAAGACACTGAGTTTTCTCCCTCTTTCCTCCATATGCAGAGGTACCTATAGTGCATGGAAGGGGTGACCAATACACATGGTATCTTCTGTTTTAAAGCATTTGAAAATACCATTTGATTTAAAAGAGCCTGAAAGATGTTGTGGACTGCGCTGGACCAGCTGATGTGATTATACAGTCAGAGCTCAGCATAGCCCTTGAGATAGCCAAGGCAGATGAAGGATTGTATCCAGAGGAGACTGGAGTTACTTTATGTTGCTCCCAGTGCTGATGCAAAGGTTGAGCCCCTGTAAAAAGTTGAAAACTATGCTAGCATTTTTAGGAAGAAGTTGAATTCAAAACTCAGACAACTTAATTTTTCCATAACTCTTCTGACTTCCTCCTAACAGAAACTGATGTGCTGGTTTAAGAGCACATTAAAAATGGAACAACGCTATTTATAAAATCTTCATGGAGGGAAAATAAACCACTCTTTGATCTTCGTGGAAAGCTCAGCTATCCCTTGTTGGGACCTTGTGAGAGGAGTCTGTGTGCTTTGGGTGGGCAGTCGCTATTAATGTCCCTGCCCGCCTCGCTCCCATCTCCTGGAAAGATGACATCACATCTCAGAGACCAGGCTCTCACAGCAAGAGTAACTTTACAGCACTGGGATGACTCCAAAGGGCAGAGGCCCAGGCAGGAGGAGACTTGTTTAGTAAAATGTAGCGTATACGCATAAACCAAACCAGCACAAAGCTGCAAGCAGCTCAATCCCCCTCCCAGGTGCTCTTTGCCATGGTGGGAAAAGGGGAACCTCAATGAACAGTCCCTTCCTCCTCCAGAAGGGGCTGCTGCAGCGTGCACTTGACTTCCTGGTAGCTCCTTTTGCCGTCTACAGACACATTATGCCTTATCAGAAGAGTTGTATTTGGCAAGACAGTGACATCATCCTAGTTTCAGGTCACTTTGCTACTGATAGGAGCATTTTGATATGGAACAGGGACAGTCTCCTTTCAACAAGCTAGTAAGGTACTTACAGGTCCTACCTATCAGCAAAAGCTTTGCCACAGTTGCCATTACCACCAAAACAAAAGCTTAGAAGTCTATACTGAGCACAGGTAAGTGACGAAGTCTGTGCATCTGCCTGTGCTATTGCATAGATTGGTGCTGGCCTAAGCAAGTCCAGGGGAAGGCCTCTGGAAGTGTTATGGCTGCATCTGCTTTTACATGTGATAGGAACCTGTCTGGGACTAACAATATTTTCCCAGTGCCTGAAGGAGTCGAGTGATGCCCTTTGTCAAGGAGATACTCTCCTCTGAGAAGGGCATGGGGGAAAGCAGCTACAGCTGTCCACATTTTAATCACAGGGTCCTATTTTTTGAGGGAGCCTGTTTCTTCACAGCTAGTGTTTGGCTTTACCAGAAAGAATCTCAGAAAAGTTCTGTCTAGAAAATATTCACTGTTTTTTGAGTGCGTATTGCTGTTGACCTTTTACCAAAGCAGTGAGACTGTTCTTTCTTTGTTCTTGTCCTGGGAGATATCAAATTCATACTTGTGTGAGTAGCAACCCTTTAAATCAAGAGCTTCCCACCCCTGCTAGCAAAATGAGATGGCAAACTACAGCAATCAGCTAGCCCAGCAGTCTACTAGAGGTTGTGCATGGCTGGATAGAAGCCATGTGACAGTCTCTCTCAGTCTCTCTGCGACTCCATCTAGTCAAGAGAAAGAACAATACCTTTTGTCTACACCCTGTAACAGATACTAGACATCATAATAGCAAAGGAAGCAGCTCATGCTTGTTTGCTGAAAAAATGTGTAAAAATAGACACTGAGTAAAGGTACAACACGCAGATGCTCTGTGTTTTCTGGTTAGTTCTTGTAAAAGAAGCTTCAAAACGTTGTGAGTCACCTGGAAATTGTGACCTCCAATTTTTGTTCTTGTAAGTAACAGTTGTCACTAAAAAAACCCAACCAACCAACCAACACCACAAAGAAAAAGCAGAGAAACAAATTCCAGAGAGTCCATCTCCATAGAGGCCATCAATTAATGTACAGAGCAGTTGATGTCTTCTAGGGGTCTAGAAGATGATCAACGTATTTGGCTTCTTCTCCCTTAACCCTGCACTGCAAATATCCTTTGCCCAAGTCCCACTTTTTCAGCAGAAGAAAGTTCACCTGCACTTTCAAGATGTAGAGATTCTATTTGCCCAAGTTTGCTGACATGCTTTCACTGCTTTTTTCAGAAAATGGGGTCTGCAGCTGATCACTGAGCAGCTGCAAAACCCCAGCAGTGACAACTCTGGGGTTCACTTCTGATTACAGAGGTATACTACTCCTCCTGATGCCCTGTCACTGGGGAAGAGGGGATTAAAGTCCTTGGAATTTTGGGAACACACCCTCCAATTTCTTCACCTAAGCAGATCACCAAATATTCAGGGTCTTGAGAACAGATCCAAACAGGATCCTGTCATTTCCCTGAGGGAACTATTTGCAAAGAAGGTAAAGTTCAGCTTCTATGAACCCAGAGGAGTCTGACAGCAAGAAGCAACATCCCATAAGCAGTTATTTTCAGATAGCATCAAGCCCAAATGCACTCATTCTCTCTTTTGGTAGCAATTCAGGTTATGCCCTGGATCCCTGTAAGGTTCTGTTAGTTTTGTTACACCACTGCTTGCTTTCCAGGGGTGCCCAGCTACTGTCTGGAAGTTACCCCCAGTGCCCTGCCCTGGCTGCAAGTCAGGGCTTTACATGATATTCCTGGGGTCGAGCTGAAACAAGCAACACATCAGCAACTCAATCTTAAATCTGCAGGCTTGTGTTGTTCTGACACTTGTCAAAAAAAAACCCCACACACAAATCAAGGAAACAACAGCAACAAAAAAAATCCACAACCAAACAAAAACACCCACAACAAACCAAAACAAAATGCAAACGAAACAAAATGGATTGGGATCTTGTCATAAGGTCATGTTTACAGAAGGAAGAGAGTATCTCAGATGGTTAGCTGCTGTCCAGGTGGTGCCAGGAAACACCACTGCAAGAGCCCTGGCAGAGGCATCTTCAGCTAGATGAAGTGAGACTTCCACTCTTCAGCTCACTCATGATCTACCTGCCCCGTGGTGATTACACAGGGATCAAGCAGCATGTTCAAGTTAATACAAAGAGATCTCTCAAATTTGGCACATTACAGTATTTCACTGGAATGCCAGCTTAGTCCCAGTGTTAGCATGAACACGGAAGTGAAATGCTGGGCCTGAGCTGCAACTCCTGCTTCTTAGGCTTACCCACCTGGGCACAGTGTCACATGGGTCAAGAACATGCTCTGGCTGGAATGAGAAGAGCCTCAGCCAGGAGCAGACTCAGCCCCAGTCACAAGGGAGGTGAGGGAGCAGTGCAGAAGAGATTGAAGCATATCCACGGGACATTAAATGATTGCATGGCTACAAAACTGCACATGGTGCAAGAACCAGGGCTAATCTAGGAAGCTCAGGGTTCCCCAGGAACTCTGTCCCTAGTCTTAGCCCCTCCAGTGCCCTAAATACTTAACCCTTTCACAGGTTATAGGCCACCTCCAAATCGCTACTGAAATGAATGCATTGTCATAATTGCAATTAACTTTAATGCACAATTCAGAAAATTATTGATTTATAGATTGCAATTTCACTACTTCCAAAAACTACTACTACTTATTTGCAGAGCATATTAAACATGAGAGAAATAGGTTAATGGCAGGAGTTGTACACCTACATCTAGATATCAGCATGTAAGAGAGTCTAAATGAAAGGAAAGCATCTAAGCTCTGGCTATGGTAAATGGATGCTAATGATTCAGCTGCCTAAGCAAAGGCATCTAGTGCTCTTTGCAACACACCCGAGCATCCCTCCCAGCTGGCAGCTGCCCTGCTGGAAAGGCAGGACACTTGTACAGTCAGCCAGAGCAGCAGCTCAGGCGTAGTAGAGGGCCTCAAATGCTCAAGTTACTCATCTCAGCAAAGAGATCCAGTCTCTTAAGTGACATTAACACTGCACAATACAGCCTTTAGCCAACAGTCCATTCAATTATCCTTTTGGGATGTCTCAGACCTACATCTTCACAAAAAAAAAATATTTAAAAAGAAATAAACAAATAATTAAAATTTTTTATTATTATTATTTTATTCATGATACAAAAGAAAGTTCCTATACCCCAGCCCCCTAAAGCACATGCACTCTACTTTGGACACCACTATCTGAGACCCCACAGCCATTGCTAAACCACTCCACCTCAAACACACACATGCACGTTCACAAGTGATACATCTGGAGAAGCCAGCTAACTGAAAAGGAGCTCAGAAGTAAAATCATCCCTGGTGGAACAGACTGTATCGTGAACTCTCTCTGCACTTTGCAAATAGTTACAGGAGTATTTGCTAAGTCATAATAAATATTTGTTGATCAAATTTGGTAAGAAATAGAGCACTGGCCACAGAGGCAGCATAAATACACTTACAGAGGTAAAACATGACCCCATGGCACTCCAATAAAGTAGTTCCACAGTATTTTTATCCACTGCTTATTGCCAGTTACCTATGGTGCATAGTTTGCTGCAGGATAGGAGGTGCTGCTCAGTAAATTAAGTAACTAAGAAAATACCAAGTTTTCCAGTAGGACAAAGACTACAATACTTAAAAGACCTACAGATTCATCAGGAAGGCAGTTTTGATTGAAGATCAAAACTACACGTTTACTCCCATGTTGTGCTTCCCCAGAGCCACCAAGCATTTATGGAGACAAGGTTTAAATCTAGAACTTGTTGAGTGAGGGTCACAGTCCAGAAGTTTCATGTTTCGTATCCAGCAAATTCCAGAAAGAGGTAATAAAGCCATCCTTTAAGGAATCTTCTCTGATGTTAAGACCTGAGAAGCGTGGCAACAAGCCTAAAAGATGGTGGGGAGAGGGGAAAAAGACTAGTTTAAATGAATGAAAATACCACTGTAAAGAACATTTTCCCAATCAGTAGTTTAGTAAACTTTACAAGTTAGAGGTTATATTTCATCTTAATTAAATAGGACCTTTCAAGACAAAAAAAAAAATCTAACCAACTGATGGTTTAAAATACAAATCAAATCATCAAAAAGAGATTAAAAAAAAGAGACCTCCCCCTCCCAGCCAATCCCAATTGTCCTCTTTTTACCGCGTCCTAAATGTTACAGCTTTTGGCAGTAGGAGGAAGAGAGGATGGCTGCGTTTCACTGATATCTCTGACATCTTCAGTGACACAAGACAATACCTCATTTCTGTACACAGATGTTAAACACAGTTGAGCAGGTGACTGTCACCAGTTATTTCAGTTTAAATAAAAGCCTGTCCTAAAGCTTGAACATGCTGAACACCAGAGAGTTGGAACAGGGGTATTCAAAATCAATTTTTAGTGTAGGGAAGAGAAAACTAAAGAAACAAAAGTGACATCTGACATTCAGCCTAAAACTTCTGAAGAAGTTATAATGCCCAAAGCGAAACATGGGGATAGGATTTACAAAAACACCAGCAGCTCAAACATATAAGATGCTCAGAGCTGTGTTTTGAATATACAGTTCTAGTTCTAGTGTGGAAGCTGAGGAGACATTGGATAGTTATGCCTCAGAATCTGCACGCCTTCTTCAACTATCACACAGTATCACAGGGTGTCAGGGGTTGGAAGGGACCCTAGAGATCTTCAAGTCCACTCCCCCTGCCAGAGCAGGCTCCTATCATCCAGCACAGGTCACACAGGAACGCAGCCAGGAGGGGTTTGAAAATCTCCA
>JANIJG010017511.1:5590-33762 GCA_024611175.1 Megaceryle torquata | reverse complement strand
CCTTCCTTTTTTCATTGATGTACCTGTAGAAGCCCTTCTTGTTATTTTTTGGGTCCTTTGCCAAGTTCAGTTCAAACTGTGCCTTGGCCTTCCTGACCTCATGCCTACAGAATTGGGCATCTCTGTATTCTTCCCAGGATACCCATCCCTGTTTCCAATGTCTGTGCAGCTCCCTCTTACTTTTTAGCTTGACCATCAGGTCATGACTCAGCCATGCTGGTCTCTTCCCTTTCCTGCTCAATTTCTTGTACTTGGGGATTGAGAGCTCTTATGTTCTATGGAAAGTGTCTTTGAAGATCTGCCAGCTTTGCTCTGCTCCCTTTTCCCTTAGGATCATTTCCCAGAGTGTTCTGTTAATTAACTCCTTGAATAGCTGGAAGTTTGCCTTTCTGAAATTCAGAGTCTTGACTATACTCCTTGACTGATTTGTGACCCTTAGTAGTGCAAATTCCATCAGTGCATGGTCACTGCTGCCCAGGCTGCCTCCAATTTTGAGATCCTTGACCAGTTCACCATTGTTGGTGACCAGTAGATCCAGTATTGCATTCCCTTGGGTAGGGGTGTCTATTTCTTGTCCCAGGAAGTTATCATCAAGGCACTCCAGGAGCCTCCTTGACTGCCTACTGTTGTCTGTGTTACTTTTCCAGCAAATGGTGGGGTGATTGAAGACCCCCAGCAGGACAAGAGCCTGTAAGTGCGATACCTCCTGTAGCTGGAGTAGGAATGATTCGTCAATAGTTTCCCCTTGATCAGGAGGCCTATAGCAGACTCTAACTGCAAGGTTCCCCTTGTTGCCTTGGTCCCTAATTCCTACCCATAGGCTTTTGACTTGCTCATGGCTATTCTTTAGGAAATTTCCTTACAATCAATCCATTTCTTAACATAGAGGTCAGTGCCTCCACCCCTCCTTCCTCTCCTGTCCCTTCTGAACAGCTTGTAGCCATCAATAGCTGCACTCCAGTTGTAGGATTTGTCCCACCAGGTTTCAGTAATGGCCACTATGTCATAGCCTTCCAGCAGCATAGTAGCTTCCAACTCTTCCTGTTTGTTGCCCATGCTATGTGCATTTGTGTAGAGGTGCTTCAACTGGGCAGTCAGCTGTGTTCCCTTTCCAGAGAAACACCCATTAATTCCTTGAGGTGTTTCCCTGATGTTTCCCTGTTGGCTGTTACTTTCCCAGGAGCCCCTGGCTCATCTCTGTCAGATTTTGTCTGTGCTGCCGTGTTCCCAGCATGCTGCAGGGTAATGGTCTGAAGTTCCTTAATAGCACTCCATCCCTCCAAACTTGATGTGTTGTCCCTCCTCTTGTGAAATGAAGGCCTGATGGTATCATTATCCCCTTCCTCATCATCTGCTTGATCATTCCTGTGTTCTACTGTGGGTCCAAGCTCATTGATAGCTCTTGCATCTTCCCCTTCACATGGCTCTTTGTCTCTACTTCCCCTGAAACAGCAATGGAGCTGATACCCTGCCCCACAAACGTCCCAGGCTTGTTTCCAGAAAGCCTGTTTTTTCCCTTTTCCCCCTTCAAATCTAGTTTAAAGCTCAATCAATGAGCCCAGCCAATTCTTGTGATAAAAGCCTTCTCCCCCTTTGAGAAAGATGCACCCCATCTGCTGCCAGCAGGCCTGGCCTCATGTAAATTGACCCCTGGTCAAAAAACCCAAAGTTCTGCTGGTGGCACCAAGTTACGAAGCCATAAATTAACCTGGATAGTCCTCTTCAGTCTTTCTAGGTAGGTACCCACAACTGTGGGGATAGAGGAGAACAGGACCTGTGCTCCCACTCCCTTAACCAGTTGTTCCAAGGCCCTGAAGTCTCTCTTGACAGCCTTCAGTTTTTTTCTTTTAAGTTCATTGCTGTCTATCTGGAAGGTCAGTAACGGATAATAATCTGTAGGTTGTATCAGGGTAGGAAGCTTGCTTACCACATCCTTAACTCTGGCCCTGGGGACACAGCAGAATTCCCTCAGAAGTGGGTCAGGTCTGCATATCAGGCCTTCAATTCCCTTCAGGAGGGAGTAACCTATAACAATGACTCTTTTTTTTTTTTTTTTTTTATGGAAGATGTTTGGATGCTGGGTTTGGGCGTCGTTAGTTTTGGGAACACTTCCAAGCCAGGTGATTCCTGAAGTTGTGGATGCCCCATCTCTGGAAGTGTTCAAGGCCAGGCTCCACGAGGCTTTGTGCAACTTGGTCTAGAGAGACATGTCCCCCGACTATGACAGGGGGGTTGAAACTAGGTGACCTTTAAGGTCCTTTCCAAACAAAATGTTCTATGATTCTACAGCTTTTGGCTTAGCTGGAGTCATTCTGCTCCTCAGTAATTTATCCAGAGGTCTACATGCCTGGTGAAAGGCAGGCACCAGTCAATATGTTGCAAGCCTTTTTGTAATTCTGTGTACATTCTTATTCCATTATACCTGTTAGTCTGCACATTCTCTCTGCCACAGAAAACAGCAGGGATGCTGTTTACAGACAACAAAACATAGAACCATCTAAATAGTGCAAAAAACAGGAACACATCTTTCTCTTTCTTTGACATAAGCCTATTTTTGGCTTCTGCTGCAAAGGAGATATGGTTGGCTAGTGCTGCACATCCTGATTCCAAATACCACATTTACTACTCACATGTGATTTGGTGAATTATAGCTTAACTATACCAGCTACTATATCCCAGGCATCCACTAGCAGCATTTCCTCCAGTTCCATTTGCTGCTTCCTCATGAGGCCTGTTCTAAAAAGATAGGGCAGGATCAATTATTTCTTTCTCTGCCTTAACAAGAAAAATCTGTTTGCCCAACTGCTCATGGTGCCTCTATGATCAAGCTCTCTTCTTCTTACAATACTTTCCAAGACTGAAGTTTGCTTCTCCATAAGTCCTGACATACTGTCTACCTCTCCAGAAACTGTCATTCCTTCCATCAACCCAGTAGATATGTCCCATTCCTCAGACTGTGGGTAAAAAGAGACAGGCCATGGACATAGCCTCCACTCCAAACAATGCCTTCCCCTGGGTGAAAGCTCTAGACAGTATAATCTAAATTTGTAGTTAGCTCTGCTTTGAGCAGGCAATTGGACAAGGTGATTTTCAGAAGTCCCTTTTTTGTGCTATTAACTGATCATTCTTCATCTGTAGTGAACTAGCTGTCATAGCAGTGCCTTGAGTGTTCTTTAGCACTATCTGTCTCCATGCCAGAAATCTGCTGCTTTGCCTCCTGGGTCTGCCAGTGTGAATGAATGGTGACCTTTTCCTTTAGCTCTAAAAACCTCCCTGGAAGCTTACTCTTCAGCTAGCTCTTCCTCCTGGAATTTCTTATACTTCTATAGAAAGATAGATGTGCCTGCTATTTGTTAGCTCTAGGCTGTGCCTCAGGCTCAGCTGTGTGTTTTTAAGGATGGAGTATGCCATAAAAATGGTCCTGGCAATCTATGAGACATACTGGCAGTGCAGGCAACATCACCAACTTTTTATGTGGTCAAAAGCTAACTTTATTGCAAAGTGAATCTAGCACTGAGTACAGCCCTAAGAAGCTCTGAAGAAGCAGCTAAAGCATGTGAGAAGCCAGTTCAGTAGAAGTAGAAATTGTGTTCTCTAAAGAATGAGGGAAAAGATAAGAGGGCTAACCGTTGCAATTTGATATTTAGTGACATTTGAAATCAGATTGGGCACGCTGCCTTTAGGGTTTGACCTTGAAGCACAGTTTGAGAAGATGGTAATGTGTGTGGATGTGAGTGCAGGCTGCCTGAGTTTTCATACCTTTTCTCTTCAACGTTGCTTTTGCTGATGTGATAGTTCAGTCCAGACTGAGATCACCCAGCATTATGGACGTTGAAATTGCACTGACGTCTAAAATAGATCAGGTTACTGCAGAGACTGTCTGAACTTTGAACACAGAACACTCTCCTTGGCCATCGCCTCACAACATTACCTTAAATAAATCTGTCTATTTGTCATCTGGAAAATGGGCAATAATAAAACCAATTTACATTGCACGACAACTGTTAAGATTAATTAGCTAATGTAGAGCTCATTTCTGCAGAGGCTTCCTATGGCTCATAACAGAGACATAGAAACAAAGAAAGAAACTGCATCTTTAAACCCTCCAGTTTCCTTGTTCAGAGACAAAGAAAGGATAGATGTAGATTGTCTAAGATTTCAGTTTCATTTTTTTGCCAGTTATGTCTACATTTGGAAGACTAATGCTCTAATAATACTTGCTACTCATTTGGAAATTTAGATGAGACATTTGGGTTTCTTAAGTAGTTTTGCATTAGACTTAAGCTATCTCATAAATAAATGATGACTTAAAAAAATCCATCTACATTTCATCTTATTATAGAAAGAAGGGCTATTATAGAAAGTAAAACCCCAGAGTGTTACTGTATCGGTCCTTTAATATGTATGTGATATTATCATGTGCTTTAACCACTCCAATCTTTAATAAATCAATTGATTGGGCTGTTCTTTAGCCTCAGAAACATTGCATTGTATTTTTTTTTCTGCTCATTTTCAGTTTTACGTGTATGTATATATATAAATATATACATATGTCTATGTGTATGTGCATTGTATGTGCCTATGTGCATATACAATACAGCTGGATATATATATATCAACATTATATTCTGAATTAATACACTCCTGAAGCAAAATGTGTTTTCTGGACAAGTTTGCACAAGCCTGTCTGGGAACCTGTGCTCTTCAGAAACAGCAAAGTATGCTGCACTGACTTTCCGCCTACATCATCCAGACTGCATCTAGCTCAAAACTGACTGAGCTCTCAGTATACATATATTGATAACTTCTCTGCACTTCATTTCTACTAGTAAAGCAAAAGGCCAGTTGAGCAGATAAAAACATCAAAGGCTATGAGACAAGTACTTAAAGTACTTTCCTGAACCAGTCTTATGTCTTGTTTATTTCTATTAGTATTTTCTTAAGTTATAGCATAAATGTTTCTTATAGTAATTTTATTGTTTACTAAATAACTGTCCCCTCACTACTTCCTTGTATACTTTCTCTTCATTGCTCTGAAAATAGAATTCTAATAGATGTTCATTTCAGTCATGGAAAAGCAGCTCCATGGAGAGGGAACTTGGCATCCTGGTGGACAACGTTATCCATGGGATAGCAATGTGCCTCTGTGGCCAGGAAGGCCAATGGGTATCCTAGGGTGCATAAAGAAGAGTGTATCGAGTGCAAGTCGAGGGAGGTTCTCCTCCCCCTCTACTCTGCACTAGTGAGACCACATCTGGAGTACTGTGTCCAGTTTTGGTCTCCCCAGTTCAAGAGGGACAGGGAAATACTGGAGAGAGTCCAACAGAAAGCTATGAAGATGCTGAAGGGACTGGAACTTCTGTTTTATGAGAAAAGGTTGAGAGCCCTGGGACTGTTTAGCCTGGAAAAGAGAAGACTGAGAGGGGATCTTATTAATGTTTACAAATATCTGAAGGGTGGGTGTCTAACAGAAGGGACCAGTCTCTCTTCATTTGTGCCCTGTGACAGGACAAGAGGTAATGGTAGCAAGATGAAACACAGGAAGTTCCACCTCAACATGAGGAAAAACTTCTTCACTTTGAGAGTGACAAAGCCCTGGACCAGGCTGCCCAGAGAGGTTGTGGAGTCTCCTTCTCTAGACACTTTCAAAACCTTCCTGGATCTGCTCCTGTGTGGCCTGCCTGGGGCAATCCTGCTCTGGCAGGGGGGTTGGACTCGAAGATTTCTAGAGGTCCCTTCCAATCACTACCATTCTATGATTCCTTTCCTATGTTGTTATCTACCTACGTGTCATCTAGGTGAGTGTATTAATGTGCTAGAGTGGAGGGAAGCTTTACAGCTGGTCCTAGATGGGTTAGATCAGTGGGCCAAGGTTAATTGGGCATGGGGTTCAACAGGGCCAAGTGCTGCACTTGGTTCATAAAAACCCTATGGTAAGCTACAGACTTGGGGATGAGTGGTTGGATAGCTGCAATTTGGAAAAGGACCTGGGGGTATTGATCAATAGTCAACTAAATATGAGGCAGCAGTGCACACAGGTGGCCAAGAAGGCCAGCAGCATCCTGGCTTGTATTTGAAACACTGTGGCTAGCTGGAATAGGGAGGTGATTGTTCCCCTGTTCTCAGCACTGGTGAGGCCACACCTTGAATATTGGACCCCTAACTCTAAGAAGGACATAGAAGCACTGAAGCATATCTAGGAAAGGGCAACAAGGCTTGTGAAGGTCCTAGAGCACAAGCCCTCTGAGGAACAGCTGAGTGAGCTGGGGTTGTTTAGTCTGGAGGAGGCTGAGGGGAGACCTTATTGTGCTCTACAAGTACCTGAAAGGAGGTTGGAGCAAGGACATGTGACAGGACCAGAGGGAATGGATGCAAGCTGCACTAGGGGAGGTTTAGGCTGGATATTAGGAAACATTTCTTCACTGACAGGATTATCAAACACTGGAATGGTCTGTCCAGGGCAGTGGTGGAGTCACCATCCCTGGAGGCATTTAAATGACATGTAGACCTGGTGCTCAGGGACATGGTTTAGCAGTGAGATTGCAGTGTTGGGTCAAAGGTTGGACTAAATGATCCTGAAGGTCTCTTCCAACCAAAGACATTCTGTGATTCTGTCATTCTGTGTCACATTCAGAAGAAGACAAAACAATATGGTTCCAAAAAGAAGTTTGTTGTGAGATTACATGCACTGTAAAGTTACAAAAAATGCCATTTTTTTTCTTTTTTTCCAACTGTACAAAAGTAAATATTTAGAAAAACAGTCAGCTGAAGAAGATATATATGGAATAAGATGTCTTTTCAGACCCACTCATGCCAAGAGTAATGCTATGAGCAGTCCATGAAGGTTACATTATTAAAATCAAGTGATATATTTAAGGTTAGCATTTTATTGCAGTCACTTGTGTTCCTTAAATGTATGTTTGGGTTTTTTTTCACACTGAAATAATCCTAAAATGTTGTAAAATTACTTCTAGATTTGCATTATAACTTTTTCCAGCTCCTGCTTTGAGTTTTTTCTTCTCCACCCTCACCCTCCTTATTTACAACAATCAAGTGCTTTTCCTGTAATTGTTCCCATAATTTTTCTTGATGCTCAGTCTGCAAGATGTTGCAGTAGTCATTTAATCAGTAACAACACATTTTTGTTTTCCTACTGCATGATTAAATTAATGTAGTTTACATGTGTTACATTTACAGAAATCACTGATTCATCAAACAAAAATAAATATAGTATCTAATTAAATCTCTTCTGATTTCATATCATAAATATGCTCAAAATAAGGTCAGGATTTTTCCATGTTAATTATAAATAAGCAACTGTTTCTAGCAATTACATTATAGCTAAACTTAAGTATACAGAAAAAAAAAAAGGCAAAAGAAAATATCTATAACACTGTTTACATGGATAACTTGTTTTGCCTGGTTTTGGGCAAATTTAGTTTGTTCTCATTGTCCTAATAAGACTTGGATAGGTAGTTATAGAGAGCCGTAAGTTCTTCCCTCAGCCTATACTCCAAGCTCAACAACCCCAGGTCCCTCAGTGGCTCCTGACTAGACTTGTTCTTTAGACCCTTCATCAGCTTTGTTGCCCTTCTCTGATCATGCTCAATGTTTTTGTTTCAGGTAGAAGCCAAAAACTGAACTGTATTTGAGGTACAGCCTCACTGCTGCCAAGTACACGGGATCAATCACTTCCCTAGTCTTGCTGGCAGATGATATAAAAAGGGTGATTTTTGTTTTGTGTTGTTTTTCCCAGTTAGAGAAGCGATACTAAAACTATTGGGTTTGTTTGTTTTCAAACTGTGTTGCCTTGAGAGCCCGTACTGGGTTCCAGCCCCCATTGGACATTTTGTAGGTGCTTCCAACTTGAAGTAGAGTAGTTATCTAACAGAGATATGGAGAGAGAAAAATTGATAGGCAGATTAAACAGCTAAGAGTCTAATTTAAAAATGTTATTTATATTTTATCCCAGTTTAAACTGTGTGGTTAATTAACATAATCTTAAAGTGATGGGATTTCATATTTCAATTTTGCTAATAATTTATATTTTAAATAAAATTACTTATGGACTTCCTCATGATGAACTACTATAAAATAAGTAAATCCTTATACACCTATAATTAGATTATAAATTTTGGTTTGGGAGGAAGAATAGGCTTTTTCTATCTGTAGTTTTGTACAGTAGATCATACAATGGAATCATAATCCTGAATGAGAATATTTAAGTACTATTGTATCATATGTTTATGTTGGAAGGTTGATGTTAAGTTTTCCCTAACTTGTATGAATATATATTATGATTTTCTAATATATGCCTACCACTTAAATAGTAAAACTTCTGTGTACAACCTGACAATTTCTATAAGAAAGATTTTTACATTGACAGATGAACCCTTATTATTGCCCAGTATTTCTTCGCACTGCAAAGTGGCCTAAAGGTATCACCTCCCACTTTCACAACACAAAACTGAGGGCCAAAAGAAAATGAAAGAACTGACCTCATTCTAGAATATGAAAATCATTCAAATGAAGTTAATCATTAATAGAAAGTACACAATGTCCTGGTTTTGCTAGGACAGAATTTTAAGCCTGCCATGATCTGCAGGTCATTAGCAGTGTGGAGTCAGCCTGGGCAGCTGACCAGAGTTGGCTACAGGTGTTTCCCAGACCATAAAATTCATGCTCAGTATGAAAGGGAATTTTGCTGAGGACAGAGGGACTCCTGTTCCTCTCCCAAAAGGCTCCACTCCCCATCTCTACTGATGAGTGTCTCAACTGTCAGGACTATTCTCTTGCAAGGCCTGCTCAAGAGAGATGCTACACACCACAGGGTACCCTGTGGTATTTCCTGTGTAACCATGGGAAAGGCATAAGAAAATGGGATGGAAAATCTACATTGGTCTTACAGCATGCATTGCAAGGTAAAATGATCACAAAATGGGGCCCTTTCAGGAAAAGTGCTGCTCCAGTTTCCAATGGGCAGCTCCCCAGATGTTGTAGTTTTTCTTCAGATCCTTATTTGCGAGATGCAGGTCATGGTGATGGAGGTATAGTCCACATGAGCTGCTTGGGCCTGTATTTAGACAATGGACCCTCTGTTCAGAATTAGAGGGGCCCTGCCTCCAGCTGGGTGGAGGAGTGAAATAATGGACTTTATTGGGCTGTGTGGGTTTCATGGCCTGGCACATCAGAAACACAAGAGTATAAGGGTTTAGTGGAGACCAGTGCACAATGCTCTCTAATGCTGTCAACCTATAGAGGGACAGAATCTCTTTGTATTTCTGGGGTGATGAGGGGATCCCATGAACTGGCTGTAGTAGAAGCTGAAATGCATCTGACTGGACATGAGTGGTAAAAGCCAGGTTCAAAACCTTTGGTAACTATCTTATTTTCAGTCGTTTTGTAATCCTCTACTTATATTGTGACTGGCCCAGATGCCCCATGTGCTCTTGGTGTGAATTATTAGAATATCGTATTTGGTAATCCTATAGATCTGTTTTGAAAACACAAAAGTAGTTGTTCTTTGCTTGAAATTGTTGTCCATTCCAGGAAAAAACTGAATATCAAATTAGAAAATGAAAGCAAGTTCTTCCATATCTCATGTGCTTGAGTTCACTTTTAGTCTTCTGTCTGCCTAACTTTGGCTGTTACTAAACTGCACCTTTTTCAGATGCTCCCACACTACTATATCAGCCATGCTAATTATAACACTGTGAGCATTTACAGCTCTGCTACTTTTATGCCATTTCTGAACTTTATGAACAATTACTTTTTTTTTTTTCTATTTTTCAATAGTACTGAGAAGAGAATGGATATCTGAAGGTTTTATTTAAAATTAATGTCACAGGTTGTTGCTTCTCTTTTTTTTTTTAAATATATATTATTATTTCTATGTATCTTAAAATGTTGATTCAATACATTTATTTCTATCAAACAAGTTATAACTTTTAACAAGTTATAAAATGAATGGCAAAAGCTATTTTTCATTTACAATTTATAGTTTTTCATTAGTAATTAGTAAAGTAAAAGTAGTTTTATATATTTACTGATTCTGCTGTTTTATACAAGATTTAGTTTGGGATCATTACAAAGATAACTGACAAGCTTAGCCATTATCTCTCCTTATGTTAAAAATATGAAAAACTATTTTATTTTTTTCTAGTCCCATAGAATCTTCCTCAGAGTTATGAGACTGATTAATAATAAAAATTATTATTTGAAAATTGAGATTATTTACAAGAGTTCTTAAAAAATAAAAAAAAATTTTCCTTAAGTAAATGTTATCCAGTCCTGACAATTAATAACACCTGAATTCAACAGCTGTCTTTTAACATCCCTAACAGATATCATTCTCTTGTCAATCTAATTTAGAGTTCTGTCATTTTGCTTCCAACAACACAAACACATATAGAAAATTTAGGCCGTTTCCATATTATGCGGGCAATTAATTTTTTTTTTTTTAAATTAGAATATTTCCTATATGTCACTGTGAAAATTTGTTTCATCCTAGTATATTTAAATGTTTGGTTGCATTGTCACAAGAAGGTAGATAAGCACTGGGTATTCGTTGTAGGTATAAAGGTTGACAGTAGGGAGGCTCCATGCTGGACATGGTTGATCACAGTCAACTTCAACAGATCCACCACAAGACAGACCTGAGTCCATCAGCCAAGCTGGTGAGACTCTTGCTACAAGATACTTAAGAAACAACAAACCCACTCTACTGGTAGAGGAAGATTTTAAAAAATAAAAAGTGAGAAATTGTAGAGGGGACACCAAGGTCAAAGAGGGGGTAGCAAGAGGAGGAAAAGGGAGGACATGGAGATGCACCAGGTGCTAGAGCAGATATCCACACTGCAACTTGTGGACAACCCCACACTGGAGCAGATGGATATTCCCTGAAGGAACTGATGTCTGTAGACAGTCCCACTTGAAGTAGATTTTCTCATGAAGGACTGTAACCTTCACGGAGAGAACCCACACTAGAGTGGGGGAAAAGTGTGAGGAAGAAGGAGCCATAGAGAGCTGTTATGTACTGACCATAACCTTCCCCATCCCACCCCCCTATGTTGCTTGTCAGGGGACATACTGGAGTTGGCAATGAAGGAAGAAATTGAGCCTGGGAAAGTTGCGCCACAGGAGGTTTAGTCTGGATCTTAAGAAAACTTTCTATGCTGAAAGAGTGATGAGGCATTGGAACAGGCTGCCCAGGGAGGTGGTGGAGTCATCATCCCTGGAGGTGTTAAAAAAATGTGTAGATGTGGCATCTGGGGACATGGTTTAGTGTGTTGACAGTTAGACTTGATGATCTTGGAAGTCTTTTCCAACCATAAAGATTCTATGACTGTAAAAGTTTCTGTTTAAAAGAGGAAGAAAGGAGAGGAGGAGTAGAAAATGATGAGGAAGGCAAAGGCATCTGCAAGCATGAGTAGTTGCAAGGACCAGGTCTCTTCCTTGCAGAAGAAAAATACATGGATTTCATGAACAGGAAAGGAGCTACCCAAAGTATGTCTATGTGTACACATACAAATAGATCTTTATGGTGTAGGGAAGAAACCATTATTTAAATGTACCAATTTAATCTTACAATCATGATATAGATAACATACTAAAATTATGAATATCTAAGCAGAACTGTAAGTTGACATCTGTGATTTATTATTGAATAAGGTTATTTATGAGGCTTATGTGTTTCTTCATTATGTTTTTGGGTTTTTTCCTAGTTCCTTCCATTCACACCAAGCTATATATAGACTGGAGGATATTTTAGAAGGAAATTTTGTCAAGAGAATTGCTAAAAGCATAAGGAAACTATTAGATGTAGTTTTCAGTAATTTAAATTTCTAATATTTGATTTTTAAATGATGAAACATCCAATAACCCAAATGACCCTACATAAACATATACATGGAATAAATTATTTCAAATGAAAGCATGAAAATTATTTGTTCAGCTGCTCTAGTGACTAGAAGGTTAGGAACAAAAGCAATTATTGTTCAGTGTATTTTTTCATAGGAAACAGACAGTGGCAAACATACAGTAGTTCAACACATGAGATCAGAGACACAGTTTTTATAGTAAACCAAAACCAGATGTTGGAAAGGCTCAAGACCTTTACAGAAATTATTAGTTATATTTGCCTTTGAAAGCAAAGAAAGTTTACAGAGAGTCATGTACCTGATTAAGAAAAAGACAGGTTACAAAAGCTATGAGTATTAAGTCACTGAAGAAAAAATATTTACCGTACAGACTCTCTATTTTATATATGGCAGTTAGTTATGTTCATAGGATTAGAATTTTACTTTCATTTGATTTTTGGATGAATATGCGAACTTCTTCATAGTACTGAACAATTTTAGAAGCAAGAAAAAGGTTAAAGATTTGAAACCTGAAAGCCAGATTTGTGCAATATGCAAGGAAGCCCTCACAATTTCAGTTCCATGGTGAATAGATACAGAATTAGGCATTAAAGAAAACCTTTGTTTTAACAATTTCTCAGAGAAAATTTTTAATGTATAACACTAGATAAATAGTATATAGCTTTTCATGTAGTATATGGTCTTTCTTTAGTTAGATATTAATCACCTGATGTTACTGGATGCTAACTAGTTCAATGGAATTCATTGAAATTTGATGGAATAGTCAAAAATAAGGTCTCAGTGCTACATTCCCACAGGTTTCATGCAAATAGGCACTTAAATAGGAGGAAAAAGAGGAGGACTGCAGCACCTTAGACACCAAGGTTTATCTGCCACAAGGCAAAAATCTGTGGTAAATTAAATTCATTAATTTTAGTATCTCCTGAACTATTTGTTTATTTGGCCTATTGGAATCAGTTCTTCAGTACTTCAGGTGTTTTCACTTGTGAAGTTACTGATGTTATCTAACAATAAGAAGGAATAACAAAGGTCAGCACATTTAAGGCAATACAGTAAAATTAACCCTTGCAATCAAATTGGGTAACGGTATAACAAAGAAGAAAGCTGAAATTGGGATACTGGAATACTGATCTTAGTTTTACCTAAGAAATTCTAATATTTCCTCACAGATCCTCACAAACATCCTACTTGTCTTCATATCAAACAGCATGGCTAATTGAGAGTGGGTATCTGGCAGCTTCCTGTTCAAATCTGCATTAAGGCATTGATTGACTTAAACAATAGTAACTTTATTTTAGAGCTAGATATTTGACCAGTTTCCTGGTTTTGATCCTTATGTCTTTCCTTCAATCAAAGTTTTCAAAGCTAAAATCTCTGCCTGCTCTTCCAAAAATACCCCCAAACTGGCCTACTTCTTCCATCAGCATGCTTCCCTTTCCCTTGTTACCTTGTTTGTGGCATTGCCAATTTCTCATTAGCTTAGTGCCTTGCTTATTCAGATCATTTTTTGCAAACATTGGCCTAACTTTCCTAGCAAAGGCTTTTTTCCTAGGAATGATTTTGATTTTTTTTTTTTCCTGTTTCCACAAACTGGAAACAGGTTCGAATACTTTGGTACCCATCCTATTTTCAGTTGTTTTGTAGTCTTCTACCTATAGAGCTTGAAATTCTAAAGCTGGTAAATTCTGAAAGGTTGCCCCATGGAAAAGGTGAGTCTGTAGATAATATATGATGCCTAATAGAGAACACTGCAAGAGACTATAATAATAAAGAAGTTGTTGATGTAGTCACAGTGAAAAGGAAGATAGTGGCTTTTGATTTTAACTCATAATTTGAAGGCTATTTGGATTTTTTAAGTTTTGCATACATTAAATACACAAATGAAATATAAGTTAAATGACAGTAATCTTAAGATAGTACTGACAATTAAAGCAAATTAAATAATATGAAATAACTTGAGAGTATTTCTATCACCAGTCAGCAAAAACTGTCTTGAATCTAGTTTCCTAAAGGTGTCATTTGGTTGAACTTCATCCTGTTAAATACAATTCAAAGTGGAAGAAAGCTTCTCTGAGTAGAACTTGTGGAATTTGCTTTACTCGATACCCATGTGCAGGTGCAAACCTTAACAGAGAAAAGGTATATCTTTACACCTTCCCAAAACAGTTTTGATTTTGAATTTAAATTGAAAATAAATTATACAAGATCACATAAAATTCAGATATTAGCATATACAGGAAACTGTGGACTAAACTTTACTAAATGGATTTACTAGGATTACTTAAAGTCTTTTATAATAATGTTTAGGTCATAAGTACAGTTGGTAACTTGTTGCACTGTTTGACTAAATAGCTATAATTGTGTAAATACATAAACGTCATTTGCTTTAATGGTCATAAGTACTTAAACATTTGATAGTGATAAATTCCCATCATATTATAGTCTTATAAAATCTTACTGAATTTCTCTAAGAAGCAATCATATATCATTACCTTGTATTCAGTTAAAGTTTGTGGCATTCTGCAGTTTGATCTACATTTTATGCTCTGAGTAATAAGGCACTATACTGTAACTTACCATCTCTTAGAAGGTAATTTAAACTTGGTTTTACCAATTGGCTTTTGGAAACTTCTCTTGTACTGATTGTCTATTTGAACGTAGAGGCTTTCCAAACAGTAACGTCATCACATCTAAGTCCTTTGAATTTAGGGAGGTTTCCTCAGAAAGGAGTTTATATTTACTACTAACTGTGCTACCAGACCAATCTTCATCTCTACCAAAATATAAGTTTATTTACTGCATAACAGAATCATCAAATCATTAAGGTTGGAAAAGACCTCCAAGATCATCATGTCCAACTGTCTACCCAACGTTATCATGACCACTAAACCATGTCCTGAACTGACATGTGTACCTGTTTTTTGAACACCTCCAGGGATGGTGACTCCACACCCTCCCTGGGTAGCCAGTTCTTGTGGCCTTGCCAGTCTCGGTGTAGAAATTATTCCTAATGTCTCATCTAAACTGCTGGCACAGTTTAAGCCGATTACCTCTTGTCCTGTTGGTAGTTACTAAGGAGAAGAGACCATTTGGTGCTTTCTTTAACCAAAAGAGTTAGAAAGGCTGATGAAAGGAAGGACATAGATTTACATTCATCTTAGGTGATACTACCTACGTATGACAGCCTGTATGAAAGTACCTATTGTAAAATGTGTTTGCTTTACTGTATTTCAATGAAATATATGCTGTTTGAATTTTTTGGATGAGACAATATATTGAGATTTAATGGAAACAATATACAATTGTCTGTATCTTTAGATGTTTCTTCACACATTTATGAAGTATTTGACACAGGCTGATACTGGAGGCAGGATTCTAAGCCAGATGAGCCAAATACCTATCCAAATATCTTGATTTTTATATAGATACAAATGAGCAATTTTAAGAAGGAAGAAATACTTTCAGTCCAGTTTCTTCTAGGAATGTGTAAACATCACAAGTAAAGCCACAGTGATAAATAGTATTTCTAATTGGCATCCTTGCTGATCATTTCAGAGAGATAAATGGTCAAAGAAACTGAGCTACCCTCTTGTACCTAGAGATAAATCTTCCATCACAGGATTAATGTACTTTTGTGGTGATTGTTTTCGAACACTGCTATACAGAATTGGCTGATACTGCTTACTGTTACAATTCCTCTTATAATATATGAGTGAAGTAAATGTGTAATGGTTATCATTGAGGTTAAAAAAAAGTCTACCACACTGGTTAATGAAGTACAGCAGGAATTAATTTTCTGGTTAATGTACTATGTATGGAAAGTCTGCAAAAAAGGTAATAAGGATGTGCGACTTCAAGCATCCTGATAAGACAAGTATTTGGTGCTTTTCAAGACATATCAAAAAAGAAGTTTAAGGATAGTGAAATTTAGGTGATTCTGTAAAATGTAAAAATGATGTAAATATAATCTTAATCAGTAAAATAGTGTATATTATCTGCATTAGAAGATAGATGTCCAGAAGACGTAGCTCACAAATTCATAATTACTTTTTAAGAATAAAACAAGATTATTAAGGACAGTATTGCAGAAGAAACTTTCTTCTGGAAAGAGATTGGATTGATACATATTATTTATTTTGCCTACACTAGCCAAAAGGATTGTATGAAACAAATATTTTGGATATTTCATTAATATCCTTACATGCTGTTTGTAATAAAAAGTCATTAAACTTGCATTTTCTTTTTAAATGGCCAATCATAGATATTTTCTAGAATAACTTTTGAACTTCTTTAAGACTGCATTGCCCTTATGCTTAGAGCAATGGAAGTTTTCATAGCTAAGTGGCCACGGGTACTTCTGTTTGCTTAGGTTTGCATGTTGTAAATTCAGGTGACTGGTAGATGCCACTAAGGGACAACCAGGGTGTACATGAATGAGGACAGCATCTAATGAACAGTGGGTGTTGCCTCTGTTTCTTTCTTCTGCCTGGCAACAGCACTAACTCTGACTCACCAGATCCCTTTCCCCTGCCCCTCTACTCTATTCTTTGTTTCATAAGACTGATCCACATTCTCACCCTTCTCCCATACTGCCACATCCTTTTGATAACAAAATTCAGCTTTAATTAGACTGATGGGGAACTAAAACCCAACTCTTTTCACAAGTACTAGAAGGAAAAATAAAATTAAGGAAAAACTACTTCTGTAGTAGTTAAGATGTTACTGGAGGTATTAAAAAATAATTTAAAAAAAAAGTAGTATGTGAAACAGCAGTTAGAAGACATTAAAAAATTATCATTTTACCCCGATGTTGTTTATATCTGTAGTGTATTGAAAGTAGCATATAGACATCAATTTTGTATTTGCTAGAATCTTAACAAAAGTCATTATTTCACATTAAATCCTTCCATGGTACAAAAGGATTCAGTCACATTAAGATATACTGTAAAGGCACATCTTCTCAGCTGCAGGCATCCATAACCTGTCTAAAACCAAAAACTAATACTACTGAAAAACTTAAGTTGATCAGAACAAAATTATAAGTTGCTAGTCCTCTACATGTACACTGATCCAGACATGCTAGTCAACTAAATATTATTTTTATAGATTAGGACTTCCCAAGGTCCTTTGACTTTAACAAGTTTTAGATCAGTTCAGGTAATGTCATATGTCCTTAAAATCTTGCTGGCAGTTTCCACAGAAAATTTTCTTACATTACAGACACATATTTTGCTGCACATGATGTCTAAATATATCTTCTAACATTTATATTTGTATTTAAATAAATATATTAAATTCTATTAGTTTTGAGATGCTACACTTCTATCTTTTTTTAATAAATATCTATGCTGGGAGAGAACTGCACTTCAATAAGCTATGTAAACATATTGCATAGTAGACCTTAAAATTACGTTTGACAGCACAGTTTCTCAAGGGTTTTATTGCAATCTGTGAAACTTATTAACTGTGATTTCCTAGCCAATGACAAAAGATAATAAAAAATCAGCTGTTCTTTAAGTCAAAGCATTTGTCCGTAATAATAAAAAAATAATAATTTTCATACATGACAGAGGAAAAAAAAATAATTTCACCATAAGCAGGTTCCACTCATCTGTCCAAGCATATATATTAAAATAAAAGGTTTTATACTTCAAATGGTTTTAATTTCCATATAGCAAATCATATAGGACTTGACTAAAATCTAGTTAAGATCTTGGAAGCAGAAGGTGTGTCTGTAAAATATCCAACCAACCAAAAAACAAACAAACAAACAAACAAACAAAAAAACCCCACCAAAACCAAAAAACCCTGCATACCTCTCCAGTCAGAAACACAGAGCTTGGGGAAACTGTACAATAATACCTCATGTTCTTGGTTTAGACTCTTCCAAATGCTCTTTGTTTAGACTCTTGGACACTTTAGATCCAAACAGTTTTCCTAGACCTTATATATAATACTAGATGCTTTTTCTGCTAATATAAGCATATTGAAAGCTCATGTATGAACTGTTGTTGATTTAGATTTTGATTCTCCCCTGCCTCAACCAAAACATTTTAGTGATTTCATTTTTTTTATTAATATGTGGGTTCTAGGTGCTTTTTGCCTTTTCACTGACTGAAGTACCGAAATACTTCAAAGTCTGGGGTTTTTATTGTTATATTTTTAAAATATTCTGAGAAAGCTTTGCTGGAATGAAGTAACCATTCAGAATTAACCTCTCACAAACTGGAAGATTACATTCACCATTCTGTCCTCTGCCAGAGTTTATTGGTTGGTAGTCAAGGATGGGAGATGGGAGAAACTGGTGTGAGTTTCTTAAGACAAAAGAAGGAATTAAATATAGGTTTCTCACAATGTGGAAGTATGCACTGAAAACCCCACAGCATTTTGTTTTAAATACAACAAAATTAACAAATTTATGAACAAAACCCTAATGCTAAAATTGCTTTTCATTAAAATATAGGTTTTGGTGTTGTAGTCCGTGTACAAGAATGCTAAATGTACAAAAAAGGATTTGGGGGATTTTCTGAAAACAGATACTTTCATATGACAGGTTCACAAACCTTTCATGACCACATCAAGGAAGCATTTTGAGATGGCGAAAAAGCAAAGGATTTGGCGTTTGAAAAATTAGAGTAAGCTTGGTCAAGATCAACTGATTACCATGGTTCTTATTTCCCACCCCGTGGATCTAAACTACTTCTGCAGCCAGGTAACGCTATAGTAGTTTTCACTGATGTGAAAGTAACATGTTAAATAAAAGGTAAATTTGACTTCTCAGTGAAGATTTGCTTGGGTTCACCAAAAAAGCATTAAGAATTTTTTTGCTTTTAGACAAGATATTATATTCATGTTAGTACCTCTAAAATGTGTGAGAAAGTAATTATCAAAGGAACAATAATCACTCTTAATTTTATTTATGTATTTTTTGTCATTATCTATTTTATTCCAACATATCTCCATCCTCTTCAGCAAAGACACTTTTTTTTTTTTTTTTTTTTTTAATTTCCCTCTTTGCATCTTTCTTCTCATTTCACTCTTTTGCTGCCTGGCACATTCAAGCTTTCTGCAGGGCAGTAGGGAGAGTGACGCTTCATACTCAAGATTGATAAATGAATTCTTTGCCTTCTTGTTTCTTGGTAAGTGGACCATTAAGCTGTATGTCCTTGACTCTCCCTGTTGGTAGGACAAAAGAATATAACAGTAAAAGGATTTACCTTTGAGTAAATTTTATTTTACTTCCAGCATATTGTTAATAGTCTATTTTGTATACAATTTCCCTAATATACCATATGACTGAAAATATAGTAGAATTATTACAATGTGATATGCTGCATGTTTTCACAAGTCTTGCTGAAGTTTGTTGTTTTAACAACTTAACTTAAGCTTGCATTCCCACTTGCATTATGTGACGATTATAATAGGAAGAAAAAAAAAAAAAACAAACTCTGAACTAGTTTTTATAATGTGCATCCTTAACTGACAATAAGTAATTGAAAAAGAATTTTTGTATTTGTAAGGTTTGACCTTGACATTGTTTGTGTAGGCCTCCAAAGCATTTATTGTAGAAACTGAGATGGAAAACAATGGCAAAAAGCAGACAGAAATGCTTGAATTAGTGCAAATCACAAACATAGCTGAGTGGTATTAGATGACAGTTTACTTTTAATGAGGGAAGACATGAAGTAATTAAATCTTGACATACAATTATGAAAAATATCAGGTAACAAGCCTGCTATGCAATATAAAATAAGAAAAGACATTTTCTGAAAACTTGCCTGATGCTCTGTCATCTGAGACTGTTCTTTATGAGTGCAGGGTGAAGGTCAAGGAGGTATCTCAACTCCATCAATCCTTTGGACAGTTACAAATGACCTTTCACTTTTCATAAGACATTCAATATTCTGAAGGGGGGGGATACATTTTTCTGTGTTTAGAAAATAGCAAAATTGAAATCTTTTATAGTGCACAAGGTGCATTTGTGTTTGAATCGGTGCATTTGTGTTTGAATCTCCTGAAAAGCTCATTCATTCATAAATGTTCATTGACACCAGTATCTCCTTTACATGAAGTAAATTATTTTAAAATGCTCTATCTATTTCAACATATACTTCAGCTTTTCATATTTGTATTGTGTTAATTTTTATGCTATACTTTGCCTATTTTTAACATGTATTTTATGTTTCCTTCAAGCAGTGTTTTAAAATGATAGTGCGTTCAGATGCGTGGGTTTGAATTATAAATGTTCTGATTTGCTATTGATGCAAATCCAAGCATTACACCATGTTTTTGTTTCATTTGTATTTTGCAAGGATTAAATCTTCAAGTCTGTTTTAGTCTTGATATTTCAAGGCATGCATGGAAATTGTGTTATTAGGATGTGTACCACCAGATACACATTTCTGTGTGACTTATGGTGTTTAATCCACAGGCATTTCTGTGTGCAGTTAGAGCTTGCTCTTTGGTCGCATAATCTTTGGTTCAGATGGTACTGGCATGAGGTAAGAATTAAGGATTTAATTGGTTTTATATTTGTACTGATTTAAGAAAAAACCCAGCAAGCTACTATTGCACCTGTATTTTGGTAAATCCTTAATGTTTATTCCATTTTCTGCACAAATACATTTTTTAATCCCATTTGCTACACAAAATAAAGAAACTTGGAATACTAGGCAAGAACTGTTGCTAGATATATCCCAATACTCTGCATGTTATGAGTAGGTAATCCTTTTACTAACTCTAGTTGTGTTTCAGTGTATAGAGAAAAGAAAAAAGACAAGAACAAATACAAAAAAATGTTACAAAAGAACAGCATCTCTCTGTTAAAGAAAAAAAAACCCCGCAGACAATAACGGACTGAGACCAGTTTTGGAACACAAATGAAAATTTACATAGGGAGAACACAAATATTTTATATTATCTTAGCTCACTTGCTGTATTTAATCAAAGATGATAGAACATACAATATAATTCTATCAATATAATTCTATCTAAGAAGACTCCATTACTATTTTTAGTGCTGAAATTTAGGTATGCTTTCAATTCAATGTAATTATTTATTTAAATCATACATAATATTTTGTTCATTGCTTTTAGAAATACTCTGCAAGGTCTGCCATGGGCAACAATTTGAAATAAAGCATAAGCAATTTTATTAGACCTGAAAAGCTATTTGGAACAGAATTATTACAACAATGCTTAAAATCTCAAATTTGATAAATCCAAGTGTCATTCATACTATCTTAGTAATTTGTTTTTAAAAAAATGCCTTGCTACCGTCTTCAAAATCTTGTAATTCAGTTTACCTGTGTTTACTACATATTCACTACTTACACCTTAAACTGAGTTAGATTCTCTGTTCAGACCAATATGAATCATGACTCAGCACATTTTGGGAAACACTTTTTTTTTTTGGTCCCTCTAGCTTTCTTCATTAGTAAGCTGTGAAATGGAGAAATCAGAAGAAGCATTTCAAACATTTTAGGGAAGGACTCCAGGACTAATACTGTCCAGTGTGTGCTCCTCTGCTTATAAAACATCTTTACCATGAACTTGCATCCCAACAATTTCAGCAAAATGAAATCAAACAGAATTATAGTTTTCTTGAGCAGATGTTAGGGAAAATTTCCTAAGATTATTTGTACATCAAGTCATAATGGGCACATATAAGGAAAAAGTACTGAAAGCTGCTGGTTACAAATTTCAGAAAACTTCCCTTAATTTTGATGAGGTACAGTCTGTTTCAAAGAAGTTGTAGAAATAAATGCCAAGCATAAACATTCCCCAATTTTGTAGAAATAAATACCATTAAAAGCTAGTGATAAAAAATGTTAAGAGCAGGGGGAAAAAAAAAAAAAAAATTGATTCTTTCTCATGATGGCAGGTATCTATATTTTAACAGAAAGCTCATGAAAAAAACCCCAATCTGTTTAAAGTGATGATCTGTTTTCCTGTCAAGTTTTATGACATGAAGTGTGTGAGCTCTGGTTTGGTACTAGCACGTACTGAATGTAATGTATGCTATGGTTAGTCTCTATCTTGGGTTAATGTATATAGGGAGGTAAAATAAAACAAATCCATAAAAATAAAGAAGCTGGCCAATGTAAGACATTTCTTGTTGTCTTAAGGTGTTCATTTGAATGTGTGAATGTTAATTAGGCACTCGGTCCAAAATTTGCACCATAATGAACCTGTTAAATTTAAATTGGTGTCATGGCCTCTATAGGTAGCCTACAGATCTTCCCTTCTATGTGGGTTAATATGGTGGAAATAGAGATCCAGACAATGACTTCTTTTTCCTTTTTTGTCCTTAAGACCTCTGTCATTTTGGTTTGAAACTAAAGTTCAAGCTGTGAAAGTGGGAAGGAAAAGGCCAAAAGTGCAAAAAACCTGAAGCTGACTAAAATCTAGTGAAATTAAATTAATTTAAATGTATTCATGGCTCTGATTTTAGCTCAAATACATACTTGCCTGCAAAAGCAGTGACTTCTAGCTAGGCCAGATATATTGAAATAATACACTGCATTCTTTAAAAAAAACCAAACAACAAACCAACTAGCAAAACCAAAGGAAATTAAACAGAAAAAAAAACAAACAAACCACCAGACAACAAACAAAAAAACATAAGCAAAACCCCAACAACATTATTGTGGAGATTTTAAATTAACAAAACCAGGAAACTCAGTTTTGGTTCCCAGAACAACCATCATTCAGTCACACAGAGAATATATGAAAACACAGTGAAGTTAATACTGCACAGTATATAGCACAGAAATACAATACAATATGTACAGAAAGTGCAAAGCAGCAGAATTACGGTTGCTGTGGGAACCATACTTTGAATTTAATGACATTTGTTTGTGTCACATCTCGATCATACTGTTGCATTAACTTAGTCATTTGCATTTAATTCTATATTACATTCCCAGTTTAGAAGAACACATTTGCAGTTGCTCATGTCTCTGTTTCCAACAGTGATTCAAAATTATATACTTTCTAAGATTATTTTGACTGAATTATATATAACTTCATGATGGAGCATCTCATTACCCTGGCAAGAGACCTTGATGCAGGAAGTAGTTTGTGAAAGAGTTAGGTATTGATAACTAAAAATTTGGGGTTTAAATATGGTTTATTGACTATGCTATTATGCTATTAAACCTGTACTTCCACAGGTGAATATTTTGTTATGAAAGATGGAGTGCTTAATTATTTCTTAGTGTCCAGAATTTCAATGTAAGTGGTCTGAACTCATAAGAAAACAGAAATGTATAATCCAGTTAAGATTCAATTTGTGCTTTATTTATTTCTTTTGAGAACATAGGGCATCAGTCTCGGAAGAAGATACAGTCACTTAGGATAGAGGTCCATAAGCTTCTGTCATCTCTTCTAGTACAGAAGAGCACTGATGAGAACCAGGTTAAACAACTACTAATCAGCATAAGAACTGTATCATGAAGATAATAAAGTAAAGCATTTTGTTTGATAACAGTCTAATAGGCAATATGATAAATAAAAGCAAATTATTTGTACTAGGTATAAAATATTCAAAAATACTTTGAAGGGAACATAAATTTACTTGTGGATGGTACTGTTACTTAAATGGAGATGTCCTCTAGGTAACTTATACATAGACCAAGACCCTTTGTTTCCTTGCAACTAATCAAGCAAAAGCAGGTGTATTGTTCATACATGGAGATACATATTATGGGAACAAAGGTAAAATAAATTCCCCTGGAAGAAGTGAAAAAAACCCAAACAGTTTCACCAGGAGAAGGACTTAACTTTGAAACTTTCACCTAACTTTCTTTTGAAGCCAAGGTCTAGATTTTTTTATTGAGTATAAAAAAGCCTGATGGGATCTCAACATCTCCATTTATTTAAATATATTGCAAGGACTAGGACATGTTGCCTTGCTAAAACCCAACAGTGAGCATGAGACCAAATGAAAAGAAAACAAATACCAAAAAACACCCAGAGTGGTTATGAAAGAGGAAAATATGAAATAAGGCTAAAAATTATTTAAAAAATAAAAGATGATAAACTGAAAAGCTATAAATATTTAAAGATTAACTATATATTTAGTTAGTTACTTTTCCTGTACTGTTTACAAATCTCTCCTACTAAGGGAGAAAGGAAATGGAGAAGTTCTGCACTCAGGCCACAGTCTGGACCAATCTATTCAGTATTCCCTGCTGACAGTGCTCAACTTGTCAGGCCTACATACTTTTTAAAGGCGTGTCATAAAAGGTATATACAACTCTACTTCAAGAATTTTAAACTGAAGACTTCCATTGTTAAAATGTTTGAAATGTTGATACATGATTGATATATAAAAATGCATCAAAGTTGTAATTTATGATTTATTTTAAAATAATTTATAACTTATTTTAAAATCATTTATCAATAGAGGTTTCCAATAATATAAACCCTTAAATGTTTTCTGAAAGACTGCCTATTTTCAATGTAAGTAAAGGAGGCAAAACCAGCTACTAAATGAATTAGTAGTAAACTCATATCCAGCCCTTACTTGGCCAGGTGAACTGGAGATAATGGGACAGATTTATTGTGGAACTCATTGTTGCGGTTTAGGGTCAGGGTGGACCCTTAGACCTATAACAGATTCTTTCTGTTAACCCCCCCTCCCTCCCCAAAGGGGAAGAGAAAGTGGATAAGGGAGAGAGACTTAGTGATTAGAAAATGAAACTAGAACAGCTTTATTGAAAATTAAAACAATCTTAATAATACATGGTATATATATATACAAAACCAGTATCGAACCCAACACCCTCCCCCCCCATGGTAATTACATCAGCATCACCACTGATGCTGTGGAGCAGGTCCCATAATAGGCCCTGTAAAGACCTGATCTGTGTTCAGGAGCTGAGTTCTGGTTCTGGATTCAAGAACACACCAATTGGGATAGAAGGCAGAACAGACAGAGTCCTCCTTGGGTGCTCCAAGGAAGAAACCAGAAGAGGCCCTAAGCCAAGCTGAGCAAGGTGGGCAAAGAGAGAGGCAAGACCCTCATGATCCCTCAGCTTAATACTGAATATGACGTATATGGGATGGAAACCCTCGCTGGTCAGTTTGGGTCACCTGTCCTATCCGTTCCTCCCTGCAGGTGCAGCCTTTTACTTTCTGCACCCTGCAATGTGGTACACAAGATTCAGCAGTGACCTTGATCTGCACATCATCCCTTGGTAGTAACTCTAAACATCGAGCATTATCACTGCTGGAAGCAGACACTGCCAGTGAAAACATGCTGCTAACTTCAGAAAATGCAGCTGGAACAACTTAGCTGAAAAGTAAAATCACTGAACGGAATTATTTCTCACTCAAACCAGGACACTCATACAGTTAAAAGAAGTCAAATGTGGGCCCTTGTTGCATAAATTACATATCTAAATGTATACTTTTTTGTTGACAAGTAGATCTGAAGTTCAGAAGGAACTATGCAATCAGTTAGTCTGACTTTGTAATGCAGGCCATTGAATTTCACCCAGTTACTCGTGTCTTTAACCCAGTAACTTCTATTTGCAGCAACACAATTTTCCAGCAAGGCCTGCAGTCTGAAAGAGCTGAACAGACACATGGCTTCCTCTGTTAGCTTGTTTCACTGAGTAAATACCCTTGTAGCGTTCAAAAATGTGCCCTCCTAATGTGAAGTTGTTTTTCTCCAGCTTCCCACCGTTGGGGTTTGGTATAGCTTTTCCAAATTGTCCTTTAGTTCTCAGTGCTTTGTCTCTGAAAGCTCTGTAAAGTGTCTTTTAGTGAATTCTCAACTCTTTGATTAGTTAAATACAGTATTGAATAATTTTTGTCTCTTATCTGTGTGAGCTGTTATTTTTCAGGATGCTCTTGAACAGTCTCTCAGAACTGGGCAGAGTATGTGTTCTATTAATTAACATTTATAAAGGTAACTTCTGGCAGACTTTCTTTTTTTCAAGCAGCAAAAAAAGACTTGAACAGATTGCCTAGAGTCAATATAAATCACATTTTTACTTTTTTTGAACTCTGAATACAAGGGGGGTTTTTTTGTGTGCCAGTTCATATATTAACCTGATGAGATCAGCTATTGGCATCCTCATCTGTTTGCATACTATGTTTGTCACAACAGAAGATTATTGGAATCCTTGGTCTCTTTCTCCCTCCTGACTTTGTCACAAGCTAGGATTATTACTAAGCAGCAGAAACTCTCACTGCTTCCTCCATTGAGACTGAAATGTTCCAAGTCCTAATGCTGAAAATGTGTTGAGATGGACATCTTAGGAAAAGCTGAAATAATTTATTTCATTATTCCCCTGCATCTTTGCCTGTTATGAGTTTGTAAATAACTAATTAAGAAAATGGAATATCTGAAGGGCTTTTTAAACATGCTTGATGCTTTTGAGGTGGTATTTCTTAGAGAAAATCATCTCTTCAGGAACTCTGCATTATACTTGAGCACAAAGACAGGGCAGTAGTATGGAAATCTCCCAAATTCTTTTTAAAGGTGTGGTGATACCTTATGAAAACTCAACCAAAACTCAAACACAGCTACTGGGAGCTGATGACCTAGTTGCATTCCCAGTATGAAGTTGCTGACATGAAATTCAAGCCATATTCAAGGTCTGTTTTCTGGGAAACACATCCTCTATTCTGCTACTTGAATGCATATGGTCACTGAAGAGATTTAGAATTTAGGTGTATCTAAAGCAAGAACACTTACTAATAATTTTAATTGTTAGATGTTATGCATCTCATACAGTATGTGCCACTCTCAGGCTCTTCTGGTTTTTTCCCCTCACAGAAGTTTACATTCAAACAGTTGAGCACAGATTGACAAGAATTTGGGAGTGGGAAGAAGAAAGAGGATGGCTGAAAATACCTAAGATGGGCTAATCTGGAAAGTCCTTGCTGAATTCAAGATTTTAGAATTGAGACCTGAAACACAGCTGCACAAACCTGCAGTAAAATGTGTTCAGTGGAGAAAAATTTTAACTAAGGCAACAGAAGCAAAAGAAAAAGGAAAAGAAAAATTATAAATACTTCCTAAGCTTCATGATGAAAGCAGTCCTCAAAGTCTGTGTATATAGCTCATCTTACATCCAAATTCCATTTTCCTTCTGTTGCTGCAGTATCCTATTTTATAGTCACTTCCCAGCAGGACAGAAAGAAAAAGAGAAAATTAAGCTTTTAGGAATCTAAAAGAAAATGTTACTGTATTATACAGAAGAACACTGAGGCTGTAATTTGTGAAGGTATGTCATGAGCCCTTCTCTTTTCACCACATCTTAACTTTTATGAATCACAGACAGAAATACTATATCTTCAGAAAGTTCCGAGAAGAAAAACTCTTGGGAATATTGTATGCAAAATCCTAATAATTTGGCAGTAATTGTTCCCAGTTGACTTTTCAAAGAAAACACCCTTCAGTTTCTTAGAAAGGCTAGCTTTTAATGACCACTGAAAATACTGAAGATGGTATGTGGAATACTATAGTAACTTCAGAAAGGTTAAGGCCTAAACTTACTGATTTTCCTTATGCTGGTGCCTCTCCCTCTCCACACTGTCTTGTGTATATTTGTGTGTAGATTCAAATACAGTTCCAGTTCCATATTACACTTCTGTGCAGTCTCTGTTAATCTTCATTCACTTAATTCTTACATATTTTACACATTATTGAGTCAATAATAATGAAGTATCCAAGGGTGAATTCTTCAGAGCCTGAAAAGAGTTAAGATTAATCAGTCCTATTTTTGTACTCAAGCAACTAACTCTTCTCACATTTCAGTGTTGTGAGTTCTGTAAATAGCAAGACATTTTTGTGTCCAAGAATTCTTTCCAGTGGGTTTTTTAAACTTTCAGGATCTAGCTACTCCAAATCCCAAAATTACCCTAACATCCTCTTCCCTGAAAGGAAATTACATCATTTTTTAACACTCCAAATAGCATTGTGAATATTTTACATCCCAGCACCACAAGAAAAAATACAAGTACTTCATTGGGAACCTTCAGCTATATTAGTGTGTCAGTGTAAAGTCTGCAGAAGTAAGAGCAAAGGATTCTCATTAACATGGTCATGAATAGGTGTCCCTCATATATCAGTGGCCAGCTGGTGAAATACTCTGTGATTAACATAGAAACATAGATATGTCTGGGTTGCAAGGGACCTCTAGACATCATCTGGTCCAACCCTCCTGCTGAGAGCAGGCACATCCTCAACTAGAGCACATTGCTCAGAGCTCTGTCAAGCCCCACCTTGAATGTCTCCAGGGATGGGGCCTCAACCACCTCCCTGGGAAACCTGTT